>JAUIRJ010000530.1:0-14198 GCA_030555515.1 Acutogordius australiensis | reverse complement strand
GGATTGGAACTAGTTCCAGAACTCGGAACTCGGAACTCGAAGAACTCGTCTTTTTTTTGAAATGGAACTCGGAACTCGGAACTAAGTACCAGGGTACTGGAACTCGTGGAACTCGAGTTCCGCTCGAGTTCCTTCGCGATTTATTTCAAATACCTAAAATTCAAACTTTTTTAATTGAATAAAAACGCATTAAAATTAATATTTTTCAAAAAATATATAAAATTTGAATAAAAAAACCTCATTTATTGTTTAAATTATTATTTGATTGCACACAAGCCTTTTAAAATTATATTTGTTAACGTAACATTTTGTTCATACATTCATAAATTTTCCTGCATTTTTAAGTTTTCAAGTTTTTGAATAAATTCTATACCATGAAATTCAGCGGAATTTATAAATTTTATGAACCTCAACTTGTTAATGACCAATATCAATGTTCTTTGTGCAAGTCGCCAAATAAAACAACCTATATAACGGTAATTAATTCTATTTAATATTTTAAGAAATTTACTTCCAACCTTAAAAAACACGTAAAGTGTGTACATAAAGCAGAATATGAAAAGTTTTTAACTGTTACAGAAAGAAAAGAAAAATCCAAAATTACAACTCAAACCAAATTTAAGCAGACAAAAATCTTTAATAACTCCGTGCATCCATGTATGGCAGATTGCGTGGAGTTGGTTACTGTTCATGGCAGACCATTTGAACTATTTTCAGATGATGCCATGATTAGAATCATAAACAAAGCAAGCCCATCAGGAACTAATTTTAAACAGATTAATCCAAGTAATGTTAGAAATGAAGTTGAAGAAAAGGCCAAATATATGCGAACAACTTTAATTGATGATATCAAACATAAAATACTAAGCATAAAATTTGATTTTGCAAGTGTTGCAAACAGATCCTTCTATGGTAAATTAATTTTCACATTTAACTTTTGTACATTTTAATATAAATATTTAATTATTTTTAAATTTTAAAATTATTTAGTTATACAAACTAAAAATTTAGACAAATTAGCCAAAACCAGTTTTTTAAGAATGTATTAATTTAAAAATTCTAAAATATTTATAATTTTGTTTTATTAATTTTTATAAGGCAAGTCAGTTTTTTATTTTCTAAAATAACCTAGATATTAACTTTTAAAAATTAAATAAAATCATTTTTATGAACATTGTTTACATTTTTCTCATTTAAGTACAAAACAAGATTAATTAACCAATGCATTTAAAAAGTAGATAAAGTTTAATCAGATAATGAGGAAAAGAGAAAATATGTTTGAAAAGCTTTTAAAAAGTTAAATTTAATTGTGATTTTGGCTACTTAGTGTAAAACTTTTTATTCAATTTTTTTAAATAAATTTACTTTTAGCTATAAATTGCCAATACATCCATATGGATAAAATTCAAGTCCGAGTGCTGGAATGCAAAGAGGTCTATGACCAGCATAATGCAGTTAATATTTCCAAATGGCTTAAAGAAACTGTTTTAAATTACAATATAATGAAAACCCAAATATTATCGATAACTTCAGCAGCCCGTAATATGAAAGCTGGAATAAAGAATTTTATGGAGCTTGAAACAAGTGAAGGTGACATCTTTGACCCATTAGAAGGAATGTTACAAGATGAAGATGATTTAAATTTTATAGAGGATTCTTACGAGGTTTGTGAAATATATGATTTCAACTCATCAATCATCATTGATCTCAACTGTGCTGCACACGTGGTTCAATTAGCAGTTAATTCATTTCTAGTCAGCACACCTGAAATAATTTTGGCAATTAAGGTAGCAAGACAATTGGCTACTAAGCTTAAAAGGCCTATTTTATCAGCAATGTTAAAATCTCAAAATCTTCCTCAATCAATACTTATGCATCAGGTGAGATGGAATTGGACTTAAACCTGCATGGAAAGATTGCTCAAACTACGACCGTTTCTTGATAATCACAAAAATATTTTAAATGAGTTGGAAGTTTCCAATGATATTTGGCATATGTTTCAAAGATTAGTCGAAACACTAGGCCCAGCCGCAATTTTAACAAAACACCTTCAGGCACAAACTTTAGACATCTGCAATTTTTTTACAAAATACTATTTCTGCAAAGCCGTGTTAAAGACCCATTCAACCGACTTTTCTTTATCCCTTTTGCATTTTATTGAATAAAGAGAATCCCAGCTTTTAGATAATGACATAGTCAATTGTGGGCTGTTTTTAGATAAAAGATTCTACTTTAAATTAAATAATAATAAATGCGAAAAAGCCAAAAAGTTTCTGAAAATAGTTAAATCAAAAGCATTATCTCTTTAAAGAAATGATTCAGTAAATCACGAGGAAGAAATTATTTTAGAATCTTCTGGAAATATGTCAGATCAATTTTCATTATTAGAGGATGTCTTAAGAGACGAAGAAACATTTTATAAACACGATGACTCAACTGCCCCTCTAATATATGAGCAATTAGATATAGAAATTTTAAAATACGAAAATTTACCGAGGTTTAAGGCGGATGAAAATATTAGAAGCTGGTGGGTAGCTATCAAGGCTGAGTTTCCGCTACTAGGAAACTTAGCTTTAATTGTTGTATTGGTCCCCTTGACCGAGGTGAGTGTTGAAAGATTATTTTCCTATTTAACCTTTATTTTAGATTCCCAAAGGAATCGACTTAAGGATGATATTTTGAATGATATTCGTTTTGTTGGAATGAATTTTAAGCTTGATAAATAAATGTTTCCATTTTATATAGTTTAATAAATTATATGTGCAATGTCAATAAATTATATGTGCAATGTGTAATATATCTTTTTTATCTGTCTAGTAATTGTTTAATTATAAAAATAAAAAAATGGAACTCGAGTTCCGATATTTGGGAACTCGTCGGTACTTCCAAGAACTTAGTTCCAGCTCTTTCAAAAATTATCCTAAGAACTCGGAACTTAGTACCAGCTTTTTTCAATAAGTTCCAATCCTTGATTATATTCAATGTTTTTTCTTTAAAAATGTTATATTAAAATATTTATAATAATTATAGTTTAAATGTGTTTGTTTATTAACAAAAAAACATGTTTTTTTCTGTTTTATCTTGCAACAAATAAAATATTCTTTTCCTATCAAGAAATACTATTGTTTAACATTTTAAAATAATAAAAATTAAAAAAATTTACATTGGTCAAAATGTCTCTTTACAAAAATAATGCATAATTAGGCATATCATAAGAAAACATTTTAAAAATTTAAGCAATGTAACATCAACACTAATAATTGTGCATGCAAGTATATATTCATAAATACATGAGTATTAATAAATATAACCTATTTGGCAAAGTTGATTGCAGAATACCAGGAGTTTTAGCTTTTTTAAAAAAAATTGTTAGAGTAAAAACATATAAAAAATAAATCTTTTTAAAAATTAAACTTGTCTAATCTTTTAATAATAACAAATAGAAAAGAAAGCAAATACTTGATAATTCAAGACTCTTTCCAGCTACAACAGAAGAAGTGATCGGAAATCTGATAAAAAAAATTATTAAACAAATAGCTAATTTAACTTTGTTAAAGCCTTTTGCCTCATAAAGGCAGTAGGCTTTAAAATTCTCCATGTTGACCTATCATTTAACCTTGTTTAAATTGTGGCTAATTTTTTGTGCCCACTTATTTTTTTGCATATAAAAATTAATTCGTTGATGTTTAAATATATTCACCATATAATTCTATATAAAGTGCCATTATATGACTTAATTTTATAATGTTTATTACGAGGAAGTTGAATTGAATGATGGCTGAGGATTAAAATCACTTGAAGCGGAGGTTGTTGCACCGGTCCCAAAATTAAAACTAGCTATAAAAAACACTTTAATTAAATTAAACATTTAATAGCCTAATATAATTAATGGACCTGGTATTAAATTATTAGCCGTAACTCCAATATTTAAATTGATTGCCAGTTCACCAAAATTAAATGACAACAAGTACGAAAATATCCAATCAAAAATAAGTCTCTTTGATTGACTAATCAGAAAAATAAATAATTAGATACACGAGGGTTTATCATTTTACCTCATGTTTCTA
Source organism: Acutogordius australiensis (assembly GCA_030555515.1). Lineage (NCBI taxonomy): Eukaryota > Metazoa > Nematomorpha > Gordioida > Gordea > Gordiidae > Acutogordius > Acutogordius australiensis. Next base: position 10,131 of record JAUIRJ010000530.1, on the reverse strand, counting down.
CTGTGGGGTCCATTACGCAATTAGCACATTTTTGACTATAATTTTTTATAAAAATATTATTTATTTAATAAAATGCATTTTATGTGCATAAAATAAATTTGGCAACTTTTTGAAAATTTGCTTTTTAGGGCGCGTTCAGACTCGTTTCATTTTTTTGAAAAATTTTAAAAATTTCAAATTTTTTGAATTTTTATTTTTTTTTTCAAAATTTTTTAAAAACTTTTCTCTCAGAAAAACATTTTAAATGGTAATAACCAAAATTGGCAACTTTTCGTAAAAAAGCGTTCAATGTCAAAAGATAAAAATTTTTAAATTTTTAAAAATTTTAAAACTTTTTAAAAAAAACTGAGTCTGAACGCACGATTGGAGTAACTCTGCTATAAAAAGCAAAATGGCGCATGAAATATATCTTCATAATACAGCAATTATATCCTTAACCAAATCAATTAATTTACATATTTCATCTATATGATGATGGTATATGATATTAAAATAGTTTTAAAGGGTGATAGTTCTTGAACCAAGAAAAAGCACAGATATTGTACAGCACAGATATTGTACAAAATGACGTCATTTTTATAAAGAGTTCCGGGTACCTGAACGCACCCTTAACAATATAAAATTTTCGAAATTTTAAAATTGCACGTGCTAGCAAATCTTTTTGACTTGTTTTTATTAAATAAATATATTAATTAATATAAATTTATAACAAAATTTGTTTAAAATTACTGTCAATTTGATTAAAACTATATTTTGCCTCATTGTATATTTAAACTAAAAAAAGTGCATCTTATTTTCAAGTGTGTTTCATAACAATTGTATAAATTAACAAAATGTTTGTGTTGCATATTAACAGGATTTATTCTATTTCTTATATAATATCTAGTTTAAAAGGTGATTTACAGCCGAAAATAATTTTTTGTATTTTTTTTTTCGTGATTCTTTCTTAAAATGTTCTAGACCTAATAAAATTTAATCAATATTGATACATTAAGTTAATTGACATGATTTTAATGTATTATAGAAAAATCAAAAATTTTAATTTTTTTAGATTTTTTTACTTTGTGTTAAATAAAATTTGCAATATATGTTAAAGAAACTAAGTTTAACCCGTGAAATGGTGAGAAATCTGTAATGTAAATGCTATTGGGGTTTATACGGATCCCAATTTTAAACCTCTATAACTTCAAGAGTTTAACCCGCCATTGGCACTGTAAGGTCCTTACGGACCAGGCACGACTTTAGACCCCTTGGGCATTGCCCCCCCCTTACCAAATTAAATTTGCCCCCTCCCAAAAAACGTATAAATTTTATTTTTGCCCTTCCACCCCTATAAAATTAGATTTGATTCCCAAAATATCTAAAAATTATTATTTTAAAAAATTTACTTTTTTTTAAAATGTTTACATTCATATTAACACTTCTCATCCGCTTTCAATTAAAAAATGAAAATTACTGATTTTTTTAATAAATGTAATGACATTTATTTCAGTAACATTTTGGAAAAAACAATAACTGATAAAATAGTCATAAATTCTAATTATTTTGAGGCAAATGGGACATTCATGATATCCTTATTTTTTTGTCAATTAAACTACCCAATTTTAATAATTGCAATATTTAATTTATTTAGGTACTGAAGATAATGTTAAAATATTTTTATCAACACCATGCAGGCCCGATTCTAGCTTTTCCATTTTAGGGGGGCAAAAAAAACTCGTGGGGGGGCAGAAAAAATTTTTTTGCCGCCTTCGGCGGCAAAATTGGCCGTGACCTTCGGTCACGGCAAAAAATATACATGTACAACAATAGAATCCATGTTCAAAATTTTTTAACAAATTAATAATAATTTATTATATTCTTAAATTAAAAAAAAATGAGTTTATAAATTGAATATGTTAATTAAAATTAATTGTTTTCACTAAAATTTGCTTAAAAAGATATGAGATTTGAATTAATTGTAAGTATAATTTTATCATTTGGTATCATTGCGCATGAAAATTAAAAATATGATATATATGAATGAAAAAAATGAATTATATAAAACTTTGGATTTTAGACAATGAAAAGTAAAATTACGATTGATTATCATGAAAACAAAATGTATAAGTATGCTAATTTGGAAGAATATATATAAAAAAACACTGGTTATATATAACTAGTTATTAATACAAGGGTAAAAAATTAAATAAAACATGAACATAAACGTTAAATGCGCATAAAAAGTTTGCATGCTAAAATAGTAAGCAATAATTAGTTGATTATGAGCAGTGTATTGTATTGATCAAACTATTTTATCTTAGAGGATTTTAATTAAATTACAATATTCATCAAAATTCAACGCCCCTAGTTAATGATTTTTCGTGTTCTAAATGAACCAAATCACCTTTAAGCAGGTCACTACTTGTCAGCCGTTATTATCCTTCTTAAAGAAGAAAATGTGGCCTCACTCGACGTTGAAGAGCCTTTTTGGCTACGTCAATTTCTTTAGATAATGAATTTTTATCAATATTACTTATTTTTAAAAGAGGCTCAAATTTATATATATCTAAAATAAAGGTTAATCAAATTTATAAAGGGAATCTAAAGATTTTAAACAACTATTATCGATAAAAAATCTATTATCAAAATATAAATAAATCAATAACATTAAAATAAATACTTTTTACTTCATAATTAATATTTAAAATATTTTCAAACTTATTAGTAGAAAATAAATAAAAATCAGAAAAATCTTTAGGTTTAGTTTTTCTTTTATCCATAGATAAATTATTGTCATATAAAAAAATATTAATATTAAAATAATTTTTGAATAAATCTTCAAATGTATTTTTATTTCTTAATTGTTTAATTTCTAACAAACAATGGTGTATTAAATCAGAAGTTTTAGAAATATAAATCGGTCTGCATTGAAATTGATCTATAATTATTTATAATAAATAAAATAATTTTTCAATTAAATACAAAAAAATAAATAGATGCTATAAATATGGTCAAAAAACCCCGAAGATATAAAAGTTTTTTTATTTTTAATTTTTGAAAGAGTATTAAATATTTCTGTGTAATTTAAAAAAAAACAATGGGCAGGTAGTGACCACACCACCAATGGGGCAACAGCCTGGGTATGGTCCCGCATTCACTAAATACCTTGATTGCATCATGTTGAAAAAATTTATGAAGGGAAGAAAAATTATCAAAAAAATCTTTCCCTTCACTTAAAATAAGACAATCTTTTACAACAAGGCAATCGGTGGTTTAAAGTAGTGAATATACGGGACATGGTGTCCAGCTATTTTGCTTAGAAATACTTGAACACCATTTTTTTCCGGGCATTACGTTCGCCCCATCGTAGCATTGTGCGATCAGGTTCTTTGGTTCTAGATTGAATTCTAACAAAAGATTGTTGTTAACTGAGAAAATTTCTTAGGCATCTGATTTATGAATTGGTTTCACTAATATAAAGCTTTCTGTAAAATCAAATTTTTCTATATATTTCTGTTAGTTTGATCTCTTTTGCGGATAAGAAGTATTAATGAATAAAAACACTTTTAAAAAAAGTAAATATTTATAGGATAATATTTTTTATATATTTTTGACGGAGCAAATTTAATTATATTATGCGGAAGAAAATTACTATGTATTTTTGGGGGGGCAAATTCAATTTTTTTTGGGGGGGCAAACATAAAATTACTATGTATTTTTGGGGGGGGCAAATTCAATTATTTTTGGGGGGGCAATCAAAAACTTTTGGGGGGGCACTGCCCCCCCAAAAGGGGTCTAGAATCGTGCCTGACACCATGTCTAATCTAGTATGTAAGTAATAAACTAGCTGAAAAGATCCCAGACAGCGATGTAAAATATTTTTAAATAAAAATTGATGGACAAGAGATCTAACTAACACAGAAATTATATCTGTTGTTTTTAGACATATAGAAAAAAAAAATGATGCTACAGAAAGCTTTGTATTTGTGAAAGCAATTCATAAATCTGATGCCAAAGAAACATTCTCACTTATAAACAATCTTTTGTTAGAATATAATCTATAACCAAAGAACCTAATATTAAGCCTCCTTGAAAAGCCAAATTATTAAAAATATATTAATTTTACAAATATAAGAGGGTGTGGGGCGATGTGATTGGGGGTCGAGTTGTTTTTTTATTTTTATCAGCTGTTTAATGAAAAACCACAAGCGAAAAACGTGTTTACCTAACGAAAATGCTATACAATTAGCTTTGAAGGATTTAAAAACCGGCAATAGGACAAATATTGCCCAAATATCTAAAAAGTAATCTATTTTATGAAGAAGATTTAAGTCTGCTCCTAATAAAGACTATAATTATATTATTTTTTTCTAACAAAGAAAAGGATCTAGATGAATATATACCAGAAACTGCAAGAATGTACTATGGAATAAACCCAAAAGAGGTATTTTCATGTTTATTTTATAAAGTATTTGTAAATTAGATAATTAAATAGACTCTTAATTAAATAAAAAAATCTTAATTGGATAAGGGACGAAAGAACTGGGAAAGATTGGTTTACCCTGTTAAGAAACAAGGAAGTTTCTTTAAGGCTTCCTGAAGCCACAAGTCTTGCCAGAGCTACAGTATATAATCTTAGTGCCGTTGCAAAAATCATTGACAATCTTAGTAAAATCACAAAAGATAAACAAATTATTTCAGATAATATCTGGAATGCTGATGAGACCGGACTGACCATAGTTTAATGTCCAAGAAAATTCAGCCCTTAGGTGCTTAGGTAAGATCTATAACTGGAAACAAAAATTAAAAAAATAGTTTGAAATTGCTCTAACCTATTGTTAACAAGCCTAAGAAGGCAAAAAACTCAATAAAAAACATCCAAATAAATATTTACCATGATACATGTTTTAATTATCTTATGTAATAAAAATATCTAATAACCCCTTATATATTATTGCTTATTATGAACTCATTTGTTAACCAACAATCTCGCCCCCTTTATTCACCACTTCACATGGTTGTTGGAGGGAAATGGCGGATAATTTTTTTGACTCGAAATATCTGTAATATAGCAATTTAAAATAAAGTTGTATATGATTTAAATACAGTATTAAAATACCTATCTTTTGAGATAAACAATGATTGAATAGATCATTTAAAAAAAAGTTATGATCAAATAATGAAAAAACAACCATCTCGCCCCGCGCTACTCCTTCTTGCCCCATTCCCCAAATAAACGTTAACAATTGACCCTTTCCGCCCTATTGTTTAACAAGCCCGAATGACAATAATAACCTCCTTTTTTTCCTCTCAGATTACCTTAATGGTGCAGTAGCAAAACTAAAAAAATTTTGGAACGATTAGGGAATATTCTAAAAAGAAAGACTTTTTGGCTATGGAAAATTATTTGGGAACACTCATAAGTAAATTCTTATCGTGGAAAATAAAAATTTGCCAAGATCTAATATAAATAAAGATGCCACATTAACTAAAAAGTTGACGCTTGCCCGTTATCCCAAAAGAAGTTCGAGCCAATTCCATTTATTTCTATTTTCTAGACAAAGAAATGACAATTAACCCTGCCTATATTAGCCTTTGTGTGGCTATCATGTGATGTTTATGCTTACATATATACAATAATAATAAGGATTAAGTGTAATGCGCAATCAACCGTATAGAAAAGAAGCCAGTGTGAAGGCAGTCCACAAACAAAAAAAACCGCAAGCTAAACATACAAACTGATGGTTACTATGATTTTTATCAATTTGGCGTCTTTTTTGGTAATAAAATAATAATAATACTAATATGGATTCGCGAAGAAAAGTAGATAAGTGAATGGTCAGCTTTAAATATGCAGGCGATTTTAAAATCTAGTATGAGAGGCAGTCTTTTAAGCAGCACGTTGGAAGACGTTCGGGCAAAAGGAACCGGACTACGTTACATAATATGCATCATTCTTTTTTAATATGGTAAATAATGTGGCGGTGAAGACATTTTGGTAAAAATGGCATTAGGTTATATTTTTGAGAGTTATGACCTAACTACAGAGATCAAATCTGCCATCTTAAGGATTTTAAATTCGTTTACCGTTTTTTCTAATCAAATTTAGTTAGTCCGCTATAAACATTGAAAATTTTTAAAAAAATGCCCAAAAAACAAAAAAGATTCAAAAACAAAAATAAACTGAAATTTTTTTTGGCATTTTTACAACAGCTATACTGTTAATCAAACTTTAAACAAAACTCTTATAAAAAACCGATAATAAATCGTGTAGTATTTAAGTTTGGACGCGAAATATTTTGTATTATCTAAATGCTGATGTAAGAGCTTGATATACTAAAAAGTTTTATTCATTATTTGATTTGTTAAATATAAGTTACAAGGGATTTTTATATAAAAAAAAGATTATTAAATTTTTACTTGTTAGGGTAGTCTTTAACTGTCAATTTGGTCAAAAAATGCCATTTTTTCGATAAGGACGGATGTAAGGAGCCAAGGCAGGAAGAAACTAAGGAAAACGAAATACATGTATGAGATAAGGCCATCATGGGGATAAATTCTTTTATATTTTCATAAAATTCACGGTTGTGTCACTGATATTTGTTGACCTGTGTTATAAGTCTATGCAAAATGACCCATGAATTTTAAAAAAATAAAAAGTGGTTGTTTTGTGGTTTCGAATGTCATAACGTTTTATTTTAAATATTATAATTGTGATGAAAATGAAATATGTAATATGTGGTACTTTTTTTAAACATTTTAATTTTTTGTAATTGGCCTGCATCTAAATTTTATTAAGGAAGAAGGCTTTATTTTGGGTCTTTGTAAAGAAGAAGGTGTCGTGCGTTGCTTGTGTCTGACTAGCACGCACTTTCCATTTTAATGATAGGGTCATATATGTATAAATATTGATATAAGTGTAGCAACCCTAGTGGATATAGAAGCTATAAGTGAGGAGGCCATAAGTAATTTTTTTTTGGTTTGTTTTGGAAGAGCTAAACGACCTCTGATTGGGCAAGGTGAGTAATTGATTTTTGTTTTTGGTTAATTCTGAGAGGCTAAAAGACCTTTGGTTGGGCAAAATGCCCGGTTTTTTAGCAGAATGGGGCATAAGAAATGATCCCTGTTTTTTTTATTTGTTTGGGCTAATGGATTAAGTATTTGAGCTGATAGATAAAATATATGGGCTGATTATATTATTGGGCTATGAAGGATACTTTTCTAAAGGAAAGTTTTGATAATTAGAGAACAAAGATATGTTGTCCAGGGGCGTATGCAGAAACTTTTCTAAAGGGGGCAAGAAATTTTTTTGGAATAAAAGAACTACAAATTTAATTTTAATGTTGATTTCATATTTGCAAAATTAAATTAAGGCTGTATATTTTTCAAAAAATAACAAATTTATTGATTTTATCCCATTTTATATGTTTAATATTTAAATTCATCCGCTTATTACATCATTATAATTAAAAAAAATTCTAAAGAGGGGCAATTACCCCCTTTTGACAACCCCTAAATACGCCCCTGATGCTATAATAATTGATGTAATATTAAATAACACAATATGAAATTTTAACTGTCTATATTATTGATGTAATATTATATAGCTCAATGTTTAGTAACGTTATTCCATACTAGCTCTCGCCATGTTTTAAGTTTTGTTTTAATAATTAATGTATATTTTGTAGGGCACGTGCAAAGTGAGTTTTTATTTTCGTAAAATTTTTAAAATATTGAAAAAAAAAATTTTGTAATAAAACGCAAATTTTTAAAAAGTTGTCAAATTTAGCATGTGCACATAAAATGCTTTTTCTAAAATAAAATATTTTCTAAAAAATTTAAAAAAAAAATAAATTTTTGAAATTTTCAGAATTTTCAAAATTTTACGAAAATAAAAACTCACTTTGCACGTGCCCTAAGGCTAGTTTACATTTTGTTTTTTTTAACGGTGAGGTGTCGTTTGTGCGCACACGCCATACGCGCGCACGGAACGTGAGTGAAAAGAATATAGTTTAGTTTTTAGATTTCGTTGTAAAAATTAATTAATTCTGTGATAAGGAAGCTTAAGCAAAGGATTGGTTTAGTGCGTGCTGGTAGATGGAGATTTCATACATTGATGAAATTAAATGACAAAAAATTATTGTGTTGGAATTAAATATAGAAGTCTACTATTGCCTATTACTTACCCTTCTTGCCCCATTCCCCAACTGAACGTTAACAAATGACTCTTTACGACCCAACGTTTAACATGCCTAAACAACAATAATAAATTTCCTTTTTTTCTGGTGTTTTTTTAGGCCTTAGTATAAAAACGTGACCTTACATGTGACAATGGAAGAACGATAAATACTGCTTTCTCTTACATTCGGGTAGGTCCAAAAAGCAAAATCTTAAAACGCAAAATCCTAAATAGGAAAATCCTTCGGCAATAAACCATTTATTGGCGGGAATTTTTTTTTTCTTAGCAAATGTCGGTTTTTGTGTATTTCTTTGATGTTTAAGTAATTTTAAGTAATTTTTGTGGGATTTTGCTTTTGGGAATATGTTTTTCAGACAAAATAATCTTTTTTTTTTCGATTTTTGGCATTTGTCTGTGTTTTATGTATTTCTTTGATGTTTTAAGTAATTTAAGACAAAAAATTTTTTTCGTTTTTGGCATTTGTCGGTGTTATGTAATTTTCTTTTACTAAGCTGTCAAAAATAGAGTTGACGTGCATATTAGTTACCTTTCTAAATTGTCCTAGAAAATCTTATTTGTAGGCTATTTTGCTAGTCATTCTTTTGATTTAGTTATAAAGTACATAGCACCATATGTTCTATATTTACGAGGTACAATTTGCCCACTATTTCATGTGTTCGTGCGCCAGATATAGCAGATACTAAATTTTGTGAATAAAAGCTACTTTTCCTTTTTTGTTTAATCATTAAATAATAATTTAATGCAACTTATAGCTTAAAAGTTAAACAAATAAGATTGTGAATATTACATAATAATGGATTCATAATAAAAATTTTACTTGGTAAAACCACAAAGAAATAATTCCATTTAATAAAACCACCCTATTTCAAGACTAATCAAACAAAATATAACTTTTTGTCTGATAGTCCAAAAAAGGCAAAATTTATTCAATTGGCCGACAATAATTTTTCAGAAAATTTGTTTTACATATTTTCTAATTAAGAAATATTATGTTCTTTTGCGCAAAATCCTAGAAAAGCGGCAGAATTTCACCTTAAAACGAGGAACTGTTACCATATTTATCAATTAAAATAAAAAGTTGAATAAATAATGGTCTCAAAAGCAAAATTGTTAATAGCATAATCAAAAATTCCTTAAAATCAAAGATACGAACACCGACAAATTTAAAAAAAAAATTTTTTTATCTGAAAAGCAACTCAATTAGCAAATTTTTTTAAAAAATACTTAAAACATCGAAAAAATTCGACAAGTGCTAAAAAAACTAAAATTATTTGTCTGAAAGGCAGAATCCTAAAAAGCAAAATCCCACAAAAATTACTAAAACATTAAAGAAATACATACATCACCGACATGTACTCCAAAAAATCCCACAAAAATCACTTAAAACATCAAAGAAATACATATAACACCGACAATCAAAAAATGAAAAAAAAATATTTTGTCTATAACGCAAAATCCCAAAAAACAAAATCCTACAAAATTACTTTAAACATCAAAGAAATACATAAAATACCGAAAAATGCCTAAGCGAAATTCTTCATAATTAAAACATTTAAGAAGTCATAAATTATTGACAAATGCCAAAAAAATAAATTAAAAAAATTTTGCGCCAAAAAATAATTTATTATTTTAGTCAGGGCTGGGGAAAAAAAATAAATAGGCTTTAAACAAGTTTTTGAGTTTTTTTCCCCAAATGTCCACAAACTCGTGGGCATAGCAAAAGAAAAAAAGCCCCTTTTCTTAAAAAAAAACTCCTAGGAGTTTTATGAAAAATAACCCACCCATCATTATTATACATAAAAATTAAAACTTTTTGAAATTATTATAAAGAAAACATACAATGGGCTTTTTAGGGCTTTTTCTAGGAGCCACTTTTTGGGGGTTGCTCCTTTTCTTAGTAAGGGTTTTTTTTGAATTCTTATTTTGGCCCTTTATTTGTAGCTCCCTTT
>JAUIRJ010000529.1:0-14221 GCA_030555515.1 Acutogordius australiensis | reverse complement strand
TGGTCAATTCCACCTCAATCCAGCAAGTCCGGGAGGGGTACCCCTTTTGATTTGACTGAAATTTTGCATGGAGGTAGTATCTAAGAGTATCTCATAATCTGGAAATTTTTTTTGACCGGAAGTGATTTTTGACGAAGATAGGGGCAAAAGAAATAAAAATTGCAAGGTGAATTTTCACATTTAATGCAACTTTGCGAGGTTATAAGTCAAAAAGTATTATAGCTAGAGACTTAATTTTTTTTTTATTTTGAAGAGGACAATAAGGGCTATCTTTCATGTGTTTATAATTTTAAAATTATTTTTTTTAAATTTTATAATTTTGTAAAGAACATTCAATTTGATATAACTAAAAAAACGTATTTTTGAATTTCTTAAAAAATTGCTGAAATACAGTCCTTAGTATTCATTATTAATATGTGAACTCAAAAGTATGGGACCGACTAGACTTTTTAAAAAATTCAAAAAAAAATTTTTTTTTTTTGATTTTAGACAAAAATTTGCTCCCTGTACTATATTAAAATATTTAAAAGTGCCAAATTTGTTTATATATAAGAAGTTAGACATAGGGGCAAATATGTTAGGCTATAACAGTTTTATTAATTTGATTCAAACTATTGTCAATTTTGGAAAGAAAAGGGGAACTTTAGAACAAAAAAATTGGTAATTTTCAGTATTTTACTCCTATCTTCTAAGCCGACTTTCTGGGTCACTACCAAACCAATTTGAAAATTTAAAACTGCATTTTATACATAAAACATCACTATATGACATATATTTCCCCCAACATTTTTTAACGTACCCATAGCTTTTTATAAAATAAAAACCAAAGTTTGCCAGGTTTTTTGAAATTTTAAGGTGTAAAAAATAAAAACTTAAAATTTTTATGCTAATATATGTTAACTTTTACTAGTCATTTTTAGTTTGATGAACAATATTAGAATATGTACATAATTCTCAATATTTATCCTCGGCAAAATTCAAAAAATTTGTTAAATTTATTGGATAAAAAAAAATTTAAGAGGATTTTAGAAAAAATAATAAGATTAAAAAATTTGTAAAAATTAATTTTTTTCTATTAATTAATAGTTTTTAAATAAAACAGCCTCAACAACGTTAAATCTGACAAAAATAAGTAAAATAGAATATATTTGGCCTATTTAGAATATTATGATTTAACAGATTTTCTTTTTTTATGATTATCAACAAACTTAAAATAAACGTAAAAAGTCAATTATTTTATGAAACATAGTAATATGGTTTTTTGATATTATAACTATATAAAAGAAGTCAATTTTAGGGTTAAACAACCTTAAATGATTATAACGGGCAGAGTTAGCTTCAATGATGAATTTTAAGACTAAATATTAGACCCAATTTAATATAAACAAAATATAGACATTCAGTCTTTTTTACTAATTTTTACAAATGCCAAATAAGTTTTGAAAGGCTATTCAGAGCAAGGAACACCATATATATCTAACTGACCTTAATAAAGTTTAAAAACCAACAATTTAAGTTCCAATTACATTTTAGTTTTATAATATAGACGCACTAAACCTATTAAAGAAAGAGGAAATATTACTGTTACTTGATTCTATGGGCATATAGATTTGGGCATTGACCTAAAGTTTTTTATAACTAAATGCGTTCCTTACGAGTTTTAACACAAAAATGTGTTTTAATAAATACATTAAATTACAAATTTAATAAAAATAATGAAATGATTTAATAATCTCATTTTTTTATAATTTACCTATCTAGTTCTTTTAAGATTTTCTATACATAACATATATAACACTTTAACAGGCAAAATATGACTGATTATATAGGTTCTAGATATTTTTAGATAATTTTGCCAAAATAATAAAAAAATAAGCTTGCACAGACGAATACAATCTGCGTTAGTTTTTTGACACCTGAAAATTTGCTGTTTTTTGGCAAATTTAGGTATTTTTATTGTAGAAGCGTCAAAATCGAGTGAAAAAAGGTGGGGCTATTATATGTTATTAAGCAATATTTTATCTATAAAATAAATGTTAAATATTAAAAAAAGGTTGGCTGGTTAACCAGAAAGTCGATTTTGAAAACAGGCAAAATTTTCACTTTTTTCGGTTTTAAGGTTCACTTTTTCATTGTAAATTTAATAATGGTAGTAATTAATTAAATCAAACTATTATGGTCTAACATAATTGCCCATATGTCCTGCTTTTTAATTACTGTCAAATTTGGTGCATTGGCATATTCTAATATAGTGCAAAGGGCATAAATGTGTCCCAAAATTAGTGCAAAAAATTGATTTTTTTAAATTTTGTAAAAAGTCATGCCGGTCCCAAACTTTTTAAATCATATATTTATTAACATTATTAAGGGCCATATTATATAAATTTTTCAGAAAATTCAAAGATACGTTTTTTGAGCTATTTGTGTCTAAACTTGACTTTAATTTTTTGGTAACTTAAAAAAAGTTTTTTTTAATATTTTTTGCATCTAAGGTAGCCCTTATTACGATCTTCAATATAAAAAAAAAATTATGACTCTAGCTACAATACTTTTGATGATACATGCGCGCAAAGTTGCCTCAAATTTTTTTTTTGCAAAAAAATGAAAAATATTTTTGCTCATATCTCGGTCAAAAATCACTTCCGGTCAAAAAAAATTTAGGTTTTTATCAGCACCCTAGGACCCTACCATTGTACCAAATTTCAGCCAAAACTGAGACTTCAAGGGAAAAAGTTTGTCGATTTGAGGTGGAATTGACCATATATGTATAAAACGAAATCCGCATAATTTATACTAAATGGTTTATGCATTTCTTTTTTTTTAAAATAGCCAAATTACTCTAATTTTTAGTGAATTTATTTATTAAATTGATTTTTTATATGCGACCAAAAAAAATTTTTTTTGAACAAATTACCATGAAACACATTGTACAACTAAGATAATAGTTCTATCATGCATTTAACAATAATTTTGATAACCTTCTAATATAATGTTTTAATAATCATGAAATTTGATATTTTTTCTTACACTTTTTTACGGTTTTATTCTGTATTTAATTTTCTTTGGTTTAGTTGCAATTTTTAGATCTTTTTTAATAATTAGTTTGGTCTGGTCATTTATGAGCGGCAATCCTTTATAAAAAACACTTTTTTTATATCTAATTATTTCATGCAAATTTTATTTTTTTTTATAAAAAAAGACAAAAAGTCGAGCACAGTTTTATAAAGTACCAAAGAGAACGTATGCATCAATTTGTATTATAATTTTAAATATATATATATATTTCTGCAGATTTTGTATGTAATTCTTGTTTAAACTTTATATTCTATTTCTTTTTTGTAAATTTTTTTATTCCATGCCTTAAAAGCACAGCTGACTTAGTTGCATCATATCATCCTAGTTTTTTTTAACATTTTTATAATTAAAATTTTTAAATACAAAATAAAAGTTGTTAAAAAACGATTCTAACAATTTATAAAAATGGAGGTTTTGCTTAAAATATACTTTTAAAATGTGTGCTTCGTTGGTGAAATCTTTTAGGCTAACTTTTATTTCCACATACCTCTTGAAAAATAATAAAAATAACCCATACTTATTTTCGCAATCAAACTAACAACCTCTAAGAAACAATTAAAATCCTAATTTTTTTGGGTATGTCTAAAACAATTAATACAATTAACATTTATTTTAACAATACATTAATGCACCTTGTTTATTTTTTTAACTTCTAGTAACAATTTAATAAAAATTTTCTTTTTTTTATAAAGATTATTATTACAACTATTTTTTTCTTTCTTGGTTTATATACTTTTTATTACTATGTTTGTTTAATTTCTATATGGTGCTAATGGAAGTTTTATATATTTTATATGAACTACAATTAATGAATTTTTTTAATTTTTATTTCATATTGAATTGAATATATTAAAATATACTATGATGATAATTAGATACATAAACACTTTTTTTGCAGATTTTTATTTTTTAAAAACCAAACAGTCAATAACAATAATTATTCTGTCCAAATTTTGATACTTAAAACCTTTTTGTACATCATTTTTTTAGTTAATTATAACATATAAATATGTAATTTATTATATACCTTTATTCCATTTGTAGAAACATTTATATTTAATTTATTTTATTATTAGTGGATCGATATTAATTATATCTTAACATCTTTTTTATTTGCAATAAAATAGTTGTAATGTTTAATATATTTATGTATATGCAAAAGAGCGAAGTAATATATAAGAACGCGCATTTCGAAACTTTAAATTTTTGTTGAGAAAATAAATTTCTTTTTCGAATAAACATATAATTGTTTGTTTATTTTGTTGTTAAATAGGTCCAATGTAACATAATTTTGGAGGTCAAAATGTGCTTTAGTAAGGTTTAGAAATTATTTAAAAGGTAAGGAGAAGGAAGGTTTGAAATATATGATTTTATTAAAGAGAAAAGATTTAGGTATAAAATAATAGTAGTATAAAAATAATAGTACAAAATATATTATATGTTGTATATATATAGACTTACTTAACATTTGTTATTCAAATTAGTCAATAACGTTAGAGGTATTAGATTTAAAAATAGGATGTTCTTTTAGGAGTTAAATAAAGAAATAAAGAATATTCAAAGTGGGTTTTCATATTAAAGGAACGTTAACCTAAAGTTAAAAGTAACAACAGTTAAACATGTTCTTTTATTCTAATTTTTCAGATAAACACGTCCGTTTTTTTTGCTCCATTATTACAGTTTGATTGAGATTAAGTTGTGTGGCATTGGGTCGACGTGAATGGCAGTATTGAAATGATCGGAAGAGTAATTATTGGACATTGAAGGGTCATCAGTCACCAGCTATCGTTTAATGCAAATGAGGTATCGTTGGCCGAAAAGAGGCAGATTATAGTTACATTTTAATTTTAAATACTTTTGCGGGTGCTGGCGTCAGTATAAAGCGCGCAATTGGCAACCTCGCTGTCCTCAATATGGTCGCAAGCGTTATCATAAAGGACTCTGCTCTCTAATATGGTCGCATTGGGCGTTGTCATATAGGGCTCATTCTGTGTCTCATGCAAAAATTATCTGCAAATGTCATTAATGCTAGTATCTGCCTCAGACGGAATTAGGGCCATTGTGGTGAAAACCTCGAATTAATCATTATGTGTAGTGAATAATTACGTTTAGTAAGGATTTATTATTTTAATCGTTTGTTGACTTATGCTCTGAAGGGGGAGAGGAAGAGGAAGGTGGCTTTAGCTCATGTAAAAATTAGTAAATCATTAATGCTAGCAACTTTTATCGAAATAGACGAAACTAGGACCATTGTGGTGAGAGTCTCGACTTCATTACATTGTAGTAAATACGTACACTTAGTGAAAAACATCGTCCTCAATGATAAAAATATTGAGTTTTACATACTGTTGTGAATAGCTTAGTTGATAAAGAATTAACATCTTGCATAAAATTTTATTTACAGGGTTGGAACGGTGAATATTTGTTTGTTAAGCATTTCTCAGGGGTGGCCAAGTTTAGGGGCTGCGTGGGTTCTGTCGGACGCCTCCGACAAGGTGTTTTCTGACACCAATAAATAAAAGGTAAAATATAAGATTTTTATTAAAGAGAAAAGATTTAGGTATAAAATAATAGTAGTATAAAAATAATAGTACAAAATATATTATATGTTGTATATATATAGACTTACTTAACATTTGTTATTCAAATTAGTCAATAACGTTAGAGGTATTAGATTTAAAAATAGGATGTTCTTTTAGGAGTTAAATAAAGAAATAAAGAATATTCAAAGTGGGTTTTCATATTAAAGGAACGTTAACCTAAAGTTAAAAGTAACAACAGTTAAACATGTTCTTTTATTCTAATTTTTCAGATAAACAGAAATAAATTAGGAGAAACTAACCTTTTGTAATAGCTTTTATTTTTTTAATTAAATCGACCAGCATCATCTTGACTTATTTTCCCAAATATATTATTTTTCAATATTGTATTTGAACACTTGCTTTTTTAAACCTTATCTACAAATCTTAAATGTTTATAGCTGACCTAAAAAGTTTGACCAGGAAAAACGATGGGTGGATATGAAGCTCCCTATAGTATCATGATCCTATAGCTTATCTAACCGAACTGTGTAAGAGTGTTCATTACACAAGCTAAAAATTTAACTTAGATTAGGCGCCACTTTTATTTTTAAAAAATTATAAATTAAATAAAAATATTTTTGACATAATTTTTCTTTCAAATATTTTTTTATTTGCTTATTAATTATTTTTTTTCCCGCTCGTTGAATTTATTTTGTAATCTTTGAGGCCGGGTAAATCATAGGTCCTTAAAAAATAAAAAGGGTTTAAGATAATAAATATCTCTATAAAACCAGTTAAAACCCCATCGCAATAAAAGTCCTGTGTTGTACATAGGGCATGTCAAAACTCCGGAATTCGGGAAGGACTCCGATTCACCGGGAGTTCCAGGGGAACTCCGTTTAAAAAACACTCCCAAAAACCGCCCGGAGTTTTCCGTTTTTAAACTCCGGGGTTTTTTCCCGGGAGTTTAAAAATTAACATTAGCCCATTGGAAATGTTGGAATTGTGTATTTTTTTTGTCCAAACTCATTTTTTATAAAAATAAAGTTGTAAATAAATGCAAAAACAGCTGATTATGCAAATATCTCACATATATAATGTTATAAATTTTGTTTTTTTTAGTTTTTTTATGATACTTGATATATAACTAAATATCTAACTTAATGTCTACATAGAATTTTAGTCGATAATTTATGTATTTGGTGGTAATTTTTTCATTAGACGATTTGTACAACTTGTATTTATTAAATTATGGTAATTTTTATCAAACTTGTGTCTGCTAACGGTGTCACTAAATTTGTCGCAAATGCATTTTATGCATTATAAAACTAATTTTTTTTTGATTTTTTTCCTTGCTGTAAAATATAAGTAGTTATTTGGTAAAATTAATCCATTTTTTCAAATTGTGATAATGTCACCAAATTGTCGCAAATTCGATTTATGCATTATAAAGCGTATTTTCGATTTTTTTTTCGTGCGGTAAATATTGGTAGTTTTTTTAGTAAAAACTTTCCATTTTTAATTCTTTTGATAATGTCACCAAATGTCGCAGATGCATTTATGTATTATAAAACTAATTTTATACCATTTTTTTACTTGTGGTAAAATATAATTAGTTTTTTTGGTAAAATTATAAATTTTTAATCTTGTGATAATGTCGCTAAATTGTCGCAAATGCGAATAATTCAATATTAAAGGTATTTTTTCGATTTTCTAGCTCGAATGATTACTTAATAATATATTTGCTCGCCCCCCCCCCCCCCCCCCTTAATCTGCTATCCGGTTCAGCTGGAATTTTTTAAATGGTCCGGCCAGCCCACCCGAAAATTTTTTATTACAAGCTAAAAAAAATTTGGATTTTATTAATCAATACAATACAGAATGTATAAGTAATACCCTTATTCGTGTAATAATAACTTTATCACTTTTAGTTTTTATATTCAGGCTGGGTCCTAAATTTCAGCTTAGTGCGTTATCAAAATTCCATATACAGATTATAACCTATAAATCTGACCCAAAATTTTATGCTAAATAATGGCATTTGCGACAATTCGAAAATGTCACTAGCCTAAAACTAAAAAATTTTCACAAAAATTACTCAAATATGGCAACCCGAACAAAAAAACTCGAAAATATTTATTCAATGTTAAATTTTAAAAATTTGCGACATTCAGGTGACATTGACTCAGCAAGCTTCATATTAACAAAATTTGCCAAAATCTATTAATAAATAAGGTTAAAAACAAAAAAACTCGAAAAAGTTTTTTCAAAATTTAAATAATGGCATTTGCGACAATTCGGAAATGTCACTAGTTGCCTAAAACTAAAAAATTTTCACAAAAATTACTCATATATGGCAGCCCGAACAAAAAAAACTCGAAAATATTTATTCAATGTTAAATTTTAAAAATTTGCGACATTCAGGTCACATTGACTCAGCAGGCTTCATATTAACAAATTTGCCAAAATTTATTAATAAATAAGGTTAAAAACAAAAAAAACTCGAAAAAAATTTTTCAAAATTGAAATAATGGCATTTGCGACAATTCGGAAATGTCACTAGGTGACTAAAACTAAAAAATTTTCACAAAAATTACTCATATATGGCAGCCCAAACAAAAAAAATCGAAAATATTTATTCAATTTTAAATTATAAAAATTTGCGACATTCAGGTGACATTGACTCAGCAGGCTTCATATTAACAAATTTGCCAAAATTTATTAATAAATAAGGTTAAAAACAAAAAAAACTCAAAAAAATTTTTCAAAATTGAAATAATGGCATTTGCGACAATTCGGAAATGTCACTAGTTGACTAAAACTAAAAAAATTTCACAAAAATTACTCATATATGGCAGCCCGAATGAAAAAAATCGAAAATATTTATTCAATGTTAAATTATAAAAATTTGCGACATTCAGGTGACATTGACTTAGCAGGCTTCATATTAACAAAATTTGCAAAAATTTATTAATAAATAAGTTTAAAAACAAAAAAAAACTTGAAAAAGTTTATATCAAATTATAGACATTTGCGACAGTTAGGTGACATCCAACAGGCTTAATATGACGAAATCAAAATTTATTAATAAAGCCTAATTGAGAAACTTTATATAAAGATTACTAACACACAACCGCCCCAACCAAAAAAATAAAATAATATAAATTCAATATTAAATTATTTGCATTTAGGAGAGTTTATTGACACAATTTCAGCAGACTTGACATTGAAAAATTTATTAATAAATAGTGCAAACCAAAATTTTCCAGGGCTTAATATTGACAAAGTTATATTTGATATTTAACAAAATACAAAATACTAATTTTCTCCTACAATTACTTTCTTTACCTAAAAAACTATCGTTTAATCGTAGTAAAAACATCTGGTGGCTAAATCCTATTTAAACAAAAAACTCACTTTTAGAAAAAACTCCAAAAAACCCGCCCGGGCTGAGCTCCAGGAGTTTAAAACGGGAAAACTCCGGAGCATAGGGGTTCCCGCCCCACTCCTTCCATAAACTCCAACTGGAGTTTTAGCAAGCCCTAGTTGTACAGTGCAATTATGTTGCATAAATAATGGAATTTGAAAGTTAGTGGCTGATGCATGCTAAACATGCCCAAAAAATTTTAATAAATAGATTGGGGGAAGTTTTTTTTTGCAAAAGTTTTAATTTCAGGTTTGACCAAGATACTTGATTTTAAAAAATCTTTCAAGCAATAACTTAAAAAACTAGCGATTTAAAATTGGTCGGTTTACAAACTGAATAATTTTGTATGGTGTGATTTAAACTTTGTAATGTACTCAATCAAAAAAATCGATTTGAAAAACCTTAAGGCAATAAACCGTTACTAAAAGATATTCATAGTCGATTTTTTAATTTTTTAATCTTAATATTATTGTTTGTACAATGAATTTTGGTCTACAATTTTTTTTTGTTAATTTAAAGAATTAGATATAATTCATTTTTAAAGAAGAATTCTTGGATCATATATTGGAACTTAGTCTAGTAATATAATATTTGATGTATGTTTGTGCCAATCTATATTCAACCCTTGGCATTACAGGTTTTCAGGTTCGTGGCCATCTTATGTTCTAATATTAAGAAAGCAAGTCCAATAATTTGGGTGCTAATATAATTCTCTAAGTTATGTTCATATGGCCTTCCGATAAGAAAGGTGAGATTTAGTCCATAGCTATAGCAAAATTTTTCTATTAAGATGGTAGAAATAACCCTTGGGATTTCCTATATAACTTTCAAAATATCGTAAACGCTCGAAATATTCTTTAAATGTTAATGGACTCATCTATGACACGATTAAAGTGCAATTTTGTTTTGAAAATTGTATTTATCTGTTAAATAAGATTTAGAATAGTCTTTTTATTTTTAATTAATTAGAGTTTAAAATTATTTATATATATTTAATTTTATGAAATGATAGAGGGCCTATCTATATAAAATTAGAAGATCAAACTAGGGACCCAAAAGCAGGTCGGGTCGGAAATTTATAACGGCCAGAGGGGTCGGGCTAATAAAAATAAAAGTGCCTAGTTAAAATTTCATGACTATTATTAACACTAACTAAAAATGCACTCGAGGAAGGGTAATTTATTTGCACACTGTTTATTTTTTTCCAATAATTTAAAGACATGTGATATTAAATTTTCGGACACTGTTTGTAAATACAGGCCAATTCTAGTCGACAAAAAAACAACCGGGCCGAACCAACTGGGTTGGGCCCAAAGCTAAAAATTATGTGGGGCCGGAATATCACGGCCCGGTTTAAACTCTAGTCAAGAAAAGGTTTGGAAGTCATGACTTTTTTATACCAATTTTCATGTTGAGATTGTAGTGCCATAACCAGAGGGGAAGCCAAACAAGAGAACCTCCCTTTATTTTTAACTCATAATTTATGAAAAAACTAGATTATATTTTAGGTCAAAAATTAATCTGCGCTCAAGCATGAAATATGCAATCAAAATTTGCATGTAGTTATGAATGGATAAGATTAGTTTGAACTGAGCTTAATTAAAATTCTCAATTGTAAAATAATGATTTAGACAAGTGGATTAGGTTGCTGACAAACTTTTTATGATACTCTCGCAAAATATTATTATAACCTTTTTGCCCTAATTTCTTATTTGTATATATTTTAAATATCCGATTTGTAAATATTTTTTTCTTCACTTTACAATAGAAAAATAAATTGATGACTACTTCAATTTCACCGAAATCACTCCGAATTATGTTTCTGGCTTTGGTCTTAATTTGTAGCCGCTTGGAATCGTTGCAGGTTCATAATGTATATGAAAAATTAAGCGGGCACTCTTAAAATCAAGTTTTATTTTTTCAAAAATTTTTTTTATAAATTTGTTGATCAAGTAGTAATATAATATATACATTAGGGCGCTTTTAGAGTTTATTCATTTTTTGGATACATTTAAAATTGAAATTTTAGGTTTAACAAATTCAACAATTTTAATGTTCTTATATACGAAGCAATTCCTTTAACTATATTAAAAAACTTTAATTTGTGACTGAATCAGTAGAGCTAATCATCAAAAAATACACCTTTAAATATTCTAACGCTTATATATTTTTAAAATTGGCTGCGGCTAATGAAAAAAGTTTGAAGAAAAAAAAATCGAGCGCATTCAATTAACATTAAGGTGGCTAGTGTAAATTTTTTCATTTTTTGTTAGTGGTATCTCCTAAAACGACCAAAAAACATTAGTTTATTAATTTTTTTTATTTAAAAAATATTTTTTTTAAAATTTTGAAATAAGTTTTAGACGCAGCCATTGAATCAATATTTTTAAAAAAAATGTTTATAAAATTTTCCAAAAACGAATAAATATTAATCGCGCCCTTCTGCCTTAAGATGAACTTTTTAAAAAGATGAAAATATTAATTTTTTTCCCATGTCACCAAAAATATGCTGTTTTTTAAAAAAATTCAATTTCTTAGGGATATTAAAAATAGTTTCAAGCAATGTAATTCTTTAGACAATGCAATTTAAGTTGAATCAAATATTTTTTGAAATAAAAGTGGACTACAAAACAATCTATTAAGGAACCCGCAGTTAGGTAGGTGAAATAAAGGTACACGAAATGATTGGTGGGCGAGCACCCGAATTTCCCCGCTATATTCGAAGAGGTGTATGGGTTTAAATTATATTTTAATTGAAATTTTAAAAGGGTTACGTGTTGATTTTCTATGATGCAATTTTCTATATTTTTTGTTTATTCAAAAAAAATAAGATTTATTTAAATTAATCTAAACAAGATTGTAAAATTCAACCCAGCAACAACTGCATAGTAGATCATGTCTCTAGATGTAGTTAAACATTTTTACTAAACAGGCCCGATTCTAGCTTTTCCATTTTAGGGGGGCAAAAAAAACTCGTAGGGGGGCAGAAAAAAATTTTTTGCCGCCTTCGGCGGCAAAATTGGCCGTGACCTTCGGTCACGGCAAAAAATATACATGTACAACAATAGAATACATGTTCAAAATTTTTTAACAAATTAATAGTAATTTATTATATTCTTAAATAAAAAAAAAAGAGTTTATAAATTGAATATGTGAATTAAAATTAATTGTTTTCACTAAATTTTGCTTAAAAAGATATGAGATTTGAATTAATTGTAAGTATAATTTATCATTTGGTATCATTGCGCATGAAAATTAAAAATATGATATATATAAATGATAAAAATGAATTATATAAAACTTTGGATTTTAGAGAATGAAAAGTGAAATAAGATTGATTATCATGAAAACAAAATGTATAAGTATGCTAATTTGGAAGAATATATATGAAAAAACACTGGTTATATACAACTAGTTATTAATATTAGGGTAAAAAATTAAATAAAACATGAACTAAACGTTAAATGCGCATAAAAAAAGTTTGCAACCATGTTAAAATAGTAAGCTAGCTGATTATGAGCAATGTATTGTATTGATCAAACTATTTTATCTTAGAGGATTTTAATTAAATTACAATATTCATCAAAATTCAACGCCCCTAATTAATGATTTTTCGTGTTCTAAAAGAACCAAATCACCTTTAAGCAGGTCACTAATTGTCAGCCGTTATTATCCTTCTTAAAGAAGAAAATGTGGTCTCACAACTCGAAATTGAAGAGCCAATTAACAAACTTATAGGAAAAATGTTAAATAGATTAGAAAACGCATCATTGTAATCATATAAAAATTTAACAAAATCAATAGTAACACATTCTTTGTAATTATTAAGTTTCTTATTAAAAAATTTTTGGCTACGTCAATTTCTTTAGATAATAAATTTTTATCAATATTACTTATTTTTAAAAGAGGCTTTAATTTATTTATATCTAAAATAAAGGTTAATCAAATTTATAAAGGGAATCTAAAGATTTTAAACAACTATTATCGGTAAAAAATCTATTATCAAAATATAAATAAATCAATAATATTAAAATAAATACTTTTTGCTTCATCATTAATATTTAAAATATTTTCAAACTGATGAATAGAAAAATTATAAAAATTAGAAAAATCTTTAGGTTTAGTTTTTCTTTTATCCATAGATAAATTATTGTCATTTAAAAAAATATTAATATCAAAACAATATTTGAATAAATCTTCAAATGTATTTTTATTTCTTAATTGTTTAATTTCTAACAAACAATGGTGTATTAAATCAGAAGTTTTAGAAATATAAATCGTTCTACATTGAAATTGATCCATAATTATTTTTAATAAATATAATAATTTTTCAATTAAATACAATAAAATAAATAGATGATTATAAATATGGTCAAAAAACCCCGATTCGGCCCTGTGACCTGAAGATATAAAAGTTTTTTTATATTTAATTTTTAAAAGAGTATTAAATATTTCTGTGTAATTTAAAAAAAAAACAATGGGCAGGTAGTGACCACACCACCAATGGGGCAACAGCCGGGGTATGGTCCCGCATTCACTAAATACCTTGATTGCATCATGTTGAAAAAATTTATGAAGGGAAGAAAAATTATCAAAAAAATTTTTCCCTTCACTTAAAATAAGACAAACTTTTACAACAAGATGCAATCGGTGGTTAAAGCAGTGAATATACGGGACATGGTGTCCAGCTATTTTGCTTAGAAATACCTGAACACTATTTTTTTCCCGGCCATTACGTTCGCCCCATCGTAGCATTGTGCGATCAGGTTCTTTGGTTCTAGATTATATTCTACCAAAAGATTGTTTTTAAATGAGAAAATTTCTTAGGCATCAGATTTATGAATTGGTTTCACAAATATAAAGCTTTCTGTAAAATCAAAATTTTCTATAATTTCTGTTAGTTTGATCTCTCTTGCGGATAAGAAGTATTAATGAATAAAAACACTTTTAAAAAAAGTAAATATTTTTACAATAATATTTTTTAAATATTTTTGACGGAGCAAATTTAATTATATTATGCGGAAGAAATAAAATTACTATGTATTTTTGGGGGGGCAAATTCAATTTTTTTTGGGGGGGCAAACATAAAATTACTATGTATTTTTGGGGGGGCAAATTCAATTATTTTTGGGGGGGGGGCAATCAAAAACTTTTGGGGGGGCACTGCCCCCCCAAAAGGGGTCTAGAATCGTGCCTG
>JAUIRJ010000528.1:0-14263 GCA_030555515.1 Acutogordius australiensis | reverse complement strand
TAGCATAGCGACCAAATCTTTTATATGCAAAAAAGTTTATAAATAATAAGTTACAAGCAGCCAACAAAATTTAATTTACGAGATTATCCCAAGGTCAAAACACTTAAAGTATTTTTTTAGTAATTGATTATTTTACTTTAATATATATTGTTTAATTGACTGTATTTTATATAAAAAAGGAATTTGTTTCGACTTTAATATAATTTAATATTAATAGAATTTAAAATTTATAATTAGCAAAAAAAAATTTTTTTATCAAATAAATAGTTAGTTTTGTATACAAATCAAAATTTCAAATTAGGGGAGACCGGGGCGAAATGAACATAAAAATTTTGCTGCTGACACATTTTTAATCCAAAAGAAAAAATTAATGGCTCATTTTATAGATAATTCATTATATTTTATAAAATAATTTGTTTAACCAAAAAAATACAGATCTGTAAAAAAATATTGAACTATGTATAAGCCCACTAGTATTAACCATATTGCCCCATATACGGGGTAAAACGAAACACCCATGGGGCAAAATGAAAGTGTGTAAAATTTATTAAATTTAAAGCTTTAATTTCAAATAAACCTTATTGAAAAATAAATATAGATTTAGATCATTTTATTAATAATTATATCATAATCAATTACCGGTGGCCCTAAAATCCCAACATGGGGTTGAAGTCTATAAGAACAATGAGGTGGTAGTGTGACCACTTTAATCCCATTATCTTTAAAAAAGTTCACTGCTTTTATGGATATATGAGATACATGGTTATCCATAATTAAAAGTGCCTTTATTTAAAATATAATTAATCAATTTACTGGATCCTCAGTTCAGCATTTAACATATTTTACAAAATGTTTTAAATACCCCACAAACTCTTATTCTTTCATCCATCCTGATGCACTCCCATTAGGACCATTAGTAACAAAATCCACCTTAAACCTTTTCTAGGAAAAATGAAATAAGGTGGAATTAATTTAATTGCAATACACATGGTAACAAGGCTGCCCCTTTAAGCAGAAACAATTGTTCCTACCTAGTAATTAATTAATATAATAATAAACTTGCTTAACACCCATATGTGCAACCACTTTAGATGGTGAAGGAACTGTTAATAAACCAGTTTCTAAATTGAATATCATGTAAGGTTCAAAATGATATTTTTACATTAGATCTATTAGGTTCTACTAAAAACCATTGACCTTCTTTATTGAAACCAGACTGGTACATTCATAGGGCTTCTTATAGAAATGATAGGGCTTCCATAAAATTTCTGAACCAATCAGGTCTAGGTAATTGTTCAATCCAACTGATAGGGCTTGTTATGCCAGCATATTCATATGCTATTTCTAATCTAATTTATTAAAAAAATTATTAATTTCTTTAGGAGATAGGCCTAAATAACATTTAGAGGCAAATATAACATGTTGAACAAGAATTTCCTACTCTGTGAGACTAAAGATAGTTTTTCCTTTCAAATTATGTTGAGAACGTTGAATAAGGGTAGAATACGGAATCTTAAACTCTTTAGCTGTTTGGTAAATGGATATGAATTGTTTTTTTTTGAGGTTATAAGGGCTTCTTTGAGAATGTCCATCTGTCTTCAAACTTTTTCTTATACAATTACGCATAAATAATTTCGGCGTGGGGCGAAATGAACGGGGCGAATTGAATATGTTCATTTTGCCCTGCATTGAGTAGTGTTTGCAAAATCAATAATGTTCAAATAATATTAAGTTTTAAGTTAAAAATGTATTATATTCTTACAACGAAGTGTTTTTTAAATCTTTTAATCATAATAATATTTTCGAGGTAACATTTTATTAAAAATAAAGCAAAATTATTGTTTCTTAAAACATAAATTTGAAATAGCATTTTTTCTTTAATTGAGATTTTCTAAATTTTTTCAAATGGATGTATATGTAAAAAAATATAATGAATTTATAGCTTGTTTAAAGTTCTACAACATATATAAAATTTATATATATTGAGTAATTTTTGGCAGAGATAAATCAATTAATCATTTCATCCCACCAAACATTTCGCCCCGGTCTCCCCTATACTTTTTGTAGCGTTATTAAAGATAAAATTTGGGCTAGAAATGAAACAACTATGGAAATAAAATAAATAGTTTATATCCAAGCTATCAACTTCCTACATATAATTTTGTGATAGAGATTGGCGAAAAATAATTTTATATATATTTTAGTATAGTATATATATACACAAAAATATTTCAAAGTTTAGCATTGTTTAATTCTGACTAAAAGGTGATGTTTAGTGCCAGTCACCTTGACCTTCGGCCATTTGACTAATTCGATGAAATGGTTGTTGAAGTAGGCTACCTTTTGACGGATCTTATCGTCACTGTCCGCTTTGACCGCCGTAGGATTTTGCGTGTATTGCATCTAAATGAATTAGTGTATATTGTAATTTAGATTGAAATCTTGCTAAATAACACGTTTATATTTTATCTTTTTTTTGGTGAAATAGCATGAGTTGTTGTGAGAAATTTAATATCTTTGTTTTAAATTTCCTTTAAAATGTGAGTCCAATATTACTTGGCCTATGCACGGGGCAGCAATTTAGCTGAGATTAACTTAAGTTTGATTAGAAAAAACGTTAAATAGTTTTGAAAATCTCAAGGTTCAACTATAAAATGTATGTCAGAGCCTTTGATAAGTGGCTCCGGTTTAGCGGAGTCATAGTTTTTAAATATTTAGAATTAATTAAAATAATAAAATTATATTTAGAATAAAAAGTAATAAAATTATTTATAGATTTTTTTTATCTCACGATGACATTTTAAAAGATATTAAATACTATCATTTTATTTTGTAAAAAATTCATAAACCCCAAAACCAAACCTTTTTATCCCGATATTCCCAACAAGAGATATCCTGGTGGTTCCCTGTCAAGCCCGTGGCCGATATGGCGAGGGGCATTAAGAATAAATATTTGTAGGTATTTGATCCAATTAATTTATTATTCATTTTATTACAACAATGCTAATTACAAATCTTCCTCATGATTTCAGCCAACACAAAACAAAATCCTTTTCTTTTTTTAACCACAAAAAAACACTAATACTAAACTACCAAAAAATAATAATCAAAATTTTTTTCTTATTTTTTTTTCCAGGTTCCTCGTACGCGTGGCTTCTCTTGTGCGTTGCCACGCGCACGACAGACTATTCCTGAAAGTGTAGGAAGGGTTGACATGGATATGAAAATTTTGGGTCCTAAAATTAACCCATTATAAATGAATCCAACAAGTTAACCTTTATTATCCTAAAACAATTTATATTTTGTTGTAAGTTTTATGTAGGTAAGACAAGTAGGCCAATTACTTAAGCGACAACATACGGCGATCCAATCGATGGATATCATAAATATGAAGTTGTAAGTTAGTTTTTTGATATATATATGATCAATTCCACCTCAAATCGACAAACTTTTTCCCTTGAAGTCTCAGTTTTGGCTGAAAATTGGTACATTGGTAGGGTCCTTGGGTGCTGATAAAAACCTAAATTTTTTTTGACCGGAAGTGATTTTTGACCGAGATATGAGCAAAAATATTTTTCATTTTTTTGCAAAAAATAAATTTGAGGCAACTTTGCTCGCATGTATCATCAAAAGTATTGTAGCTAGAGTCATAATTTTTTTTTATTTTGAAGATCGTAATAAGGGCTACCTTAGACGCAAAAAATATTAAAAAAAAATTTATTTTGAGTTACCAAAAAATTAAAGTCAAGTTTAAACACAAATAGCTCAAAAAACATATCTTTGAATTTTCTGAAAAATTTATAAAATATGGCCCTTAACAATGTTATTAAATATATGATATAAAATATTTGGGACCGGCATGACTTTTTACAAAATTTAAAAAAATTAATTTTTTGCCCTAATTTTGGTACATAATTATGCCCTTTGCACTATATTAGAATATGCCAATGTACCAAATTTGATCAAAAAGCAGAACATATGGGCAATTATGTTAGGCCATAATAGTTTGATTTAATTAATTACTACTATTATTAAATTTACAGTGAAAAGGTGAACCTTAAAACCGAAAAAAGTAAAAATTTTGCCTGTTTTCAAAATCGACTTTCTGGTTAACCAGCCAATCTTTTTTTAATATTTAACATTTATTTTATAGATAAAATATCGCTTAATAACATATAATAGCCCCACCTTTTTTCACTCGATGACGCTTCTACAATAAAAATACCTAAATTTGCCAAAAAACAGCAAATTTTCAGGTGTCAAAAAACTAACGCAGATTGTATTCGTCTGTGCAAGCTTATTTTTTTATTATTTTTTCATAATTATCTAAAAATATATAGAACCTATATAATCATTCATATTTTGCCTGTTAAAGTGTTAAAAAAATAGTATATATGTTATGTATAGAAAATCTTAAAAAACTAGATAGGTAAATTATAAAAAAATGAGATTATTAAATCATTCCATTATTTTTATTAAATTTGTAATTTAGTGTATATATTAAAACAAATTTTTGTGTTAAAACTCGTAAGGAACGCATTTAGTTATAAAAAACTTTAGGTCAATGCCCAAATCCATATGCCCATAGAATCAAGTAACAGTAATATTTCCTCTTTCTTTAACAGGTTTAGTGCGTCTATATTATAAAACTAAAATGTAATTGGAACTTAAATTGTTGGTTTTGAAACTTGATTAAGGTCAGTTAGATATATATGGTGTGCCTTGCTCTAAAGAGCCTTTCGAAAACATATTTGGCATTTGTAAAAATTAGTAAAAAAGACTGAATGTCTATATTTTGTTTATATTAAATTGGGTCTAATATTTAGTCTTATTATTCATCATTGAAGCTAATTCTGCCCGTTATAATCATTTAAGGTTGTTTAACCCTAAAATTGACTTCTTTTATGTAATTATAATATCAAAAAACCATACCACTACGTTTCATAAAATAATTGACTTTTTACGTTTATTTTAGGTTTGTTGATAATCATAAAAAAAGAAAATCTGTTAAATCATAATATTCTATATAGGCCAAATATATTCTATTTTACTTATTTTTGTCAGATTTAACGTTGTTGAGGCTGTTTTATTTAAAAACTATTAATTAATAGAAAAAAATTAATTTTATACAAATTTTTTAACCTTATTATTTTTTCTAAAATCCTCTTAAATTTTTTTTTATACAATAAATTTAACAAATTTTTTGAATTTTGCCGAGGATAAATATTGAGAATTATGTACATATTCTAATATTGTTCATCAAACTAAAAATGACTAGTAAAAGTTAACATATATAAGCATAAAAATTTTAAGTTTTTATTTTTTACACCTTAAAATTTCAAAAAACCTGGCAAACTTTGGTTTTTATTCTATAAAAAGCAATGGGTACGTTAAAAAATGTTGGGGGAAATATATGTTATATAGTGATGTTTTATGTATAAAATGCAATTTTAAATATTCAAATTGGTTTTGTAGTGACCCAGAAAGTCGGCTTAGAAGATAGGAGTAAAATACTTAAAATTACCAATTTTTTTGTTCTGAAGTTCCCCTTTTCTCTCCAAAATTGACAATAGTTTAAATCAATTTAATAAAACTGTTTTAGCCTAACATACTTGCCCCTATGTCTAACTTCTTATATATAAAAAAATTTGGCACTTTTAAATATTTTAATATAGTACAGGGAGCAAATTTTTGTCTAAAAATAAAAAAAAAATTTTTTTTTTGAATTTTTTAAAAAGTCTAGTCGGTCCCGAGTTCACATATTAATAATGAATACTAAAGACTGTATTTCAGAAATTTTTTAAGAAATTAAAAAATACGTTTTTTTTGTTATATCAAACTAGTTCTTTACAAAATTGTAAAAAAAAAATAATTTTAAAATAATAAGCACATTAAAGATAGCCCTTATTGTCCTCTTCAAAATAAAAAAAAATTAAGTCTCTACCTATGATACTTTTTGACTTATAACCTCCCAAAGTTGCATCAAATGTGAAAATTCACCTTGCAATTTTTTTTTCTTTTGCCCCTATCTCCGTCAAAAATCACTTTCGGTCAAAAAAAATTTCCAGATTATGAGATACCCTTAGATACTACCTCCATGCAAAATTTCAGCCATCAAAAGGGGTACCCTTCCCGGATTTGTTGGATTGAGGTGGAATTGACCATATGGGGATATAAGAATTGATTCTAAAAAAAATATAAATAAAATACAGTCGAATTAGGTTTCTTTGGCATAACGCATCTTTCTACAATCCTCCTGTCCTCCTGTGCGAATAACATGCATACCATGTACATATAATTTGGGATATCATTAACGCCTATCACCTTTACCTGTAAAACATAAAAAAATATATATACAACTTCCATAATGGTAAACGCAGGGCTGGGAACTCATTTTTTCCCCTAAAACATAAAAATTAAAAGGAAAATAAAGGGCTAAAATAAGAATTAAAAAAAGTCTTTACTAAGAAAAGGGGCAAAAAAAACCACAAAAAGTGGCTTTTAAAAAGAGCCCCAAAAAGCCCATTTTATGTTTTCTTTATAATAATTTAAACAATTTTGTATTTTTTCTTAAAGCTTCTAGGAGTTTTTTTTGAAGAAAAGGGGCTCTTTTTAAACATGCCCCTTTTCCTGGGCTTTTCTTTCATGCCGAGTTTGTGGGCATTTGGAAAAAAAACTCAAAAACTTGTTAAAAAAAAGCCCATTTAGTTTTTTTTCCCAGCCCTGGGTTAACGTGATTTTATTCGTTGTTGACCTTTACTCAAAAAAAATGAAATAATACAGTGATGGTAAAATAAATTTATTCTTAAAATTGTGGTGTGCTCAAAAATGGTAGATCGGCCTAATTTTAGCAAAAAATACATTTAAATGAGATTAGGATTTATGAAATTCCTTGAATAAAACCCTTAATACTTGATATTTAAACAATTATACCTATATAGATTTTGTGCCTTATGGGAAGTTTATTGTGTAACTTTTGTTATTTTCGCGACTTTTAATAAATAAACCATTAGAGTTAAAAATTTTTGAGCTAATTAAATTTATTTAATCTTGCGAGATTAGTAGATGCATAATAATCATAAACCCCGGATAACTTACATCAGACTCAACAATTATTTCGGCCAGCGGCTGTATCCAAAACACAGTGTGTATGTGATGCATGCTATTTGCCGATATTTGAAACACTCCGTCAGGCCTTTCCTTCAAAATTTCGCGTTCTAACTCAAAGCGAACGAATACGTCCCTATTGACACGTGCCATGGTCAGCTGTTTTGGGCTAATTAATTTATAAAAATGCGATATATTCTTAAGATAAATGTATTATAAAGAGACTTTTGAGCCATAATTATTAACTAAATAGTCTCTTATTTTACTATATAATGATATAAAACATATCATTAACCTACGCTCAAATTTGTGCTTCCGTTATTGAATAAGGTTTGATTAAATATCAAAAAGATGTTCGAGTTTTTCTATCAATAACCATTTATATACCTGGTTTTAAACCCGATATATTTATAGGCAGAGATTTATGAATATTTTATCACTTAAATACGATAGTAAAAAATTTATAACTCAATGCTATGGGGTTTCGGATCACAATTTCAAATTTCTATAACTTCTCGAATAAAACTATAAACTTTATTTTTTTTTTAATAAGAAAAATACATGCTTTAATTATAAATTAATATAATTTATTATTAATGTATATTGTTTATTTTATACAAAATCTTAAAAATTAAAATTTTTTTGGCTATTCTTAAACATATAAACTATATATTTTAAAGGAAAAAAATTATTCATATAGTTAAAAAAGTACAAACATTGTATATGCAAATCATTAAAATAACTAATTGCAATTAATTAAGTTTAACATTAAGACAATATCATGGTTTTCAACAGTAAAATTAAAAATGATCCATAAGGACCCAATAAAATTTCTAATTTTATACGAATATAATACTATGACCAAAATTTTACTTAATTTGATCATGTCTTTAAGAATCACTATAATTTATACATTATTTTTGACGCTATGCATAATTAAGATATAGTGTTTAGATAGACCCCACAGTGCTAATCGCGGGTTAATGGATGGGGGTGCGGCGAGGGAAGGATAGGATCAAAAAAGATACCATGAGTGAATAAAAATTTAACTTTTTATTATCTAGGTTAACATACAGATCCAGGGTCTAAATTATAGCTAAATTAAAAAAAAGTGCCAACTTTTAAGTTCAAATAAATAAAAATGTATATTAATCAAGGCTGATAATATATAATTTGTAAGTCTATTAATACGGAACATTATTCATTAATTTAGGTTCAAATGAATAAGAAAAAAATGAAAAAGTAACTTTTATAAACTAATAATATTACTTTGTAGTCTCAGGACACGAACACATGGAATACAATACAAAAACATACAGTAAATGCATATGGTTAAGCATATGTTCTTTTATAATCCATGAATAACATGAATTAGCTTTTTGCAGGTTTTCTAAAGGAAATTTTCTGCCCGCAAAAAAAACTTATGTTGGGACTTCTTTTTAAAAGTCTACTATTAATTTATAGATAACACTTCTAATATATTAATTCTAATCATATTAAACTTTGATCCACTTAGGTCGGATATTGCTTATCACATTTCAGGAATTATCAAAATTGGCAAAAGAAAATAAACACTAGGTTAATCTCTCCTTTCCCTCTCGATTAGTAGTTATAGGCCTTTTTCCAAAGTATATTTTAAGGATTTGGCATACGGCCAATTCTATGCCATTAGAACCTTCAAAAATCTCCCCACCGACAATTTTCAACGGAGTCTGGTAAAGCTAACCCAAAATTGACATTATACTTAAAATTTTTCTTAGTTTATAAACACATATTACAATATAGAGGTGTAATGTTTAATCCTGGGAAATATGGTTTTAGGCTTGTATGTCGTGTTACTCGTTACAATGGTGCAAATGTCAGGATGAATCTTCGAACCTAAAAATAAAAGTATAGAGTTCAAATTAAAACAGTGCTGGCACGTTAACACCTTTAAGCCTATTTATATAAATTAATTTTTTAATTAAATCTTATGGAATAATATTATATGGCTCAGCTTATTCCATTTTCCACCAAAACGAAAATGCAAACTAAAAATAAATATTTAAAATGTATTTTGTAAAATGATATTAATGCCCGAAATTTTAAAAAATAATTGAGATTAATGATATTTCTATTTTTTTCTCAATGTGTTTCTGCTATATGTTAACTAAAGCTATTTAAAATTTAAAAATTATGTAAATTTTTCTTTCTACAGACAAACACAGTTAAAAAGATTTTTAATTTAAAAAAAAATGTAATAATTTGCCATTTAAAAAAAATAATAATATGTTATAACAGATTTAATAACACATTTAAATGTAAAAATTTAATTTTTAATTGAATTGATTGGTAGTAAAAATCTTGTTCCAACTGATTAGAACTTTATACCGAGACATATTTGCGGCCCTAAAATAAACGGTTTAAAATGCCTCAAAAGTCAACGTTTTAATAATTTTTGCTTATAAGCCAAGCTTTTCCCGTATACAGTACTCGGCCATAATATGTAAGCGTCAAAATTTATTTGTCATATCATTTCACATTGAAGCAACCAAACAATTTTGTGTTTGGTCAGGAATGCAGCAAAAGAAAAACTGACCTCGAATCTTTTTATTCCGTTCTCTTATAGCATCAGCCGTTTGATTTATCGGATTCTTTGTGCTGAATTTATCAAAGAACTCGCCCAAGTTCGTTATCACTACGCCAGTGTAACTTGAATTTTCTTCGCCGTCGAAATTGACATTGCCATTATTATCAACCACGGGTTTGTCACCTGGAGGAAAGTTGTATCTAAATTTAGCACAAAGAAAACAAATCCTTTATGTTTGAGGTTAATTCCCTTACCCATATAGCAGCGTTAGTTGCTTCAAAACATTTTTAGCACTATCAAGATAATCAATATTGCAGAGACGAATTTGCACGCACGCCAGCGACATATGTTTTAAGCATAGGCTCTCTTCTCATTTATGGCATATCGTTTAGGGCAGTTGCGTAAGCAACAATTAACATTTCTAAGACTCGATTAATAATTTTCGATAACCAGTCTCTACACGAGTTGAGCCCAAGCCTCAAGTGCCTAAGATAGGATTAGTCACTGAGCTATTATAATATAAAATGAGGTAAATGCAGGCTTTGTTTATTAAAAACATATATGGCCCACACCTACCATATGGGGACGTAATAAATTTATGTTTTCTGATATTTTTTTGCCCTCGCCCATTTACTTAGGTATATCACAAAAAAATATTCAAGTTTGATTAAATTGGCTGATTAGAATTATAGAATAATATCACGTGAAACTTATATTTGTTGTCCCAAATTGTAAGAAATAATTTTTAAAATTATCAATAGGTAGGCCCTCCAACCCATATGGGACAGGGCTTTTATAATAAATATATTATTTGAAGTTTTGCAATTTAGCTGCTTTCAATATTTCCTTCAATATTTTTTTTAATACTTTTGGTTTTTTATAAACACGTTTTTATATAGTTTATAGCTAACTAAAAAACTATGATTTGAATATTTAACAACTATTCAGATCCTTAGTTTGGCAGGTCTGACCCCTGTAGTTAGCCATAACTTACTCTTAAATACTACTTTAAAAGCACAATTAATATAGCTAGGTAAAAGTAAAACATAAATTTAAATTTTCAATTGCATTGTGATGTTAAACAAATATTTCACAAACAATATACAAGTAATAAGCCCATTGGGAAAATTCTCACTTAAGCGGATTTCTTGAAAAATTGCGCTTGAAAACCATTTTAAAGATACTGAGTGAACCTCTTAAGCAGAATACAGATAGGCTTAAATATGTTAATAAACCTTTTAGTCATTAGAATTTAACTACATGATTTGACGGCTCAGGAAAAAGTTTTAAAAAGCCTACTCGCATTTTTTCTTTCTAGATGGCGTCTATTATTTTATAAAAATTGGAAATTTTATTTTTTTAGTATATATAAAATTTAGACGAGCTACTCTCTTATATAATAATATTATAGATTGGATTAAGGATAATTATTAAAATTATAGTTGTACCTATTGATTCATTGAGAAACAAAATAATCAATCTTAATTTTACACTATTTCGAGAATAATCTCTTCTTCAAGTATAAAATAAAAATAGAATGGAATGGTGTATTTCAAGTGAATTTTTATAATTTGATATGGTAAAAAAAGTATTATAAATTATTAAGGCTGTGATATATTTTAGTCAAGTGGAATATCACACAGGTATTTGAAAACGTGATATATTTTATAAGGACAATTAACTAAACTTTAAAAGTGTACAAATCGGTTTTTTTTAAGTTATTATTTGTATTTTTAAATTATTTAACTAAATAGAAAATGGTAAATTACTTATTGAAAAAATGTAATATCGCCTTTTTTAAAACGTAATTTTTAATTATTTACCATTTAATGAATGGGGATAATTTCGCTTAACACAACTTATGTGTTAGTTTGGTCTTTCAGTAGATGGGTTTTTTTGGTGACCGCTATGTCTTTAAGTGTAGATGATGTGAATCTGAATCAATATTTTTATGCCATGTAGGTAATTTTTTTTAATTTTTTATAATTGTTAAAATTATATTAAAATTATAACTATATGCCATAAGATTGAAAATTTTTTATTGAAAAA
Organism: Acutogordius australiensis; assembly: GCA_030555515.1. Lineage (NCBI taxonomy): Eukaryota > Metazoa > Nematomorpha > Gordioida > Gordea > Gordiidae > Acutogordius > Acutogordius australiensis. Next base: position 2,538 of record JAUIRJ010000528.1, on the reverse strand, counting down.
AAAACTATTTTGTGATTAATTTGTAGCGTTGCAATAAATAATTAAAAATTTGCTTTTGTAATTTATTACCCTTCATTAAAAAAAGCAATATTTATGTTTTCCATGCCGCAAATAAACTTTAAATCACATTATCATAATAAAATGGTTAGCAAGTGTATATAAGCCCTTTTCTTGTATATTAATTCTAAATTATTTTGGGAGGCTATAACTAATTAATAAAGGTATAAGTATATAAATGTAAAGTTTATAAGAGTAAAAACTTTTGAAAATTTAATGCCAAAAGATTTTTAATCGGTGGCTATTAACCAGCTATTAGCACTGTAGAGTACATAAGGACCCCAGAACATTCTGAAATTTTAATATCTTCAAAATTTATTACGAGTCCAATTATGACTTTTTCCTTAAATATATAATAAACAAAATTAATAATTAGAATCAAATGAAAGTCAAATAAGAAAATTTGTTAAAATTTAAAATTCTATTAGGGGATAGACCCCATACTCTCAATTTCACTGTTATGAAATTGCCTCAATGTAAATTTAAATTAAAAAAATTTTAAATTTATTTTCTATATATTTTAAGTTTTACATAGTATATAAACAAAATGTTTGTAATGATAATGATAAAAATTATTTTTTTTCTTTATAAATTTATGTATAGAGGTGAATAATAGCCAAACTTTTATTTAAATTTTTTTTTTCATATTATTTCTTCTAAAAATGTTATACTAGATCTATAAACACTATTTGATCAATGATACATATAGTTGATTAGATTTACCTAAAAAAATAAAAAATTTCTATTTTAATTTTTTTTTCACTTTGTGTCAAATAAAAAGTGATATACATTTATGATAACATATATTAATTTGTTAAAGAGCATGGTTTATCTTAAAATAAAATAAAAGGTCATAGCTATCAAAGTTGTGAAGTTATAGAGGATTAAAATGGGGTCCGTATGGCTAAGCATTTGAGTAACAAATTTCTCACCCGTGAGTGCATATATTAAACAAACCAAAAAATCAATGAGTCGCTGAGGGGAAAATAATCCCACCTAAAAACTTTGTCTCATATATTTTTTGCCTTTTTTCGAAGTTTGTTCTTCGGCAATATCCTTCGATATAATCGAAAATTTGGCCAATTGCGATATCTGTACCATAGATTTTGAAAAAAATCTATTCATATCTTAATTACTCGTAACTTAAATTTCTATAATAATACGAAAATTAAATTTTTATCAAGTTTTACATAATTGTCTAGGTTATACAGATTTAACAGGACAGGATAAATTATTAAATAAATATCTTTTTTAAAATGCAAATCTAACAGGTTAGTTTTTTAAACATAAAATAAACGTTTTCAAAATTTTTTTGTTTTTTAATTATTTTTTGTGAATTTTTTAAACTCAACACATTTTTCCTGGCTTTCAAAGTAAGATAAAACCCGGCAAACAGGTAAGAAAATTTTTAAGATGCCTTTTACTTATGACTCCTAATATTTTTTTAGAATTGTATTTGTTATTATATACTTCTTACAATGTGCCTGTAATATTTTGAATTATATATAACTCTCGTAACTGAACTTGTAAAGCGTATTCGTTTTACGGATTTTAATTATATAACATGGTCACAAAGATAAGCTTATGAAAAAAATGCATTTCCCAGATAACTTTTTCTCATACACGTTTTTCTTAATTTTTTCCGTCTTCGGCTCCAAAGATCCGTCCATAACGGTTAGCTTTTTTTGAACAAATTGACAAATCTAAATATATCCTTATATAGATCCCTTACTAATACTTATCATTACAAATAATTAAAAATTAATTTTATAAATAAATCAAGCTCTTGCATCAGCCTTTAGAACCCAAATATCTCGCGTCTAAACTACGATAAGACGTGATATATTATCGGCTAATAGTTAAAAATATTGTTTGAAGTTTGAATTGAACAGTTTAGCTGTTGTGAGTTTGCACAAAAAAAACTTAATTTATTTTTGTTTTAATTTTTACTTTTTTTTCCGACTATTTTTTTAAATTTAATGTATAGCTGACTAATAAGTTTGATTAAAACGGTAACGGAGTTATAAACTCCTAAGATGTTCCTTTTCATCTCTGTTGTTAACTGGCAAACCTCAACCCTCACTTGTTGAATTTTGTAAATTTAGGAAAAAACATAATTGTTAATTCTGTTGCAGTTAGATTGCCTTTTTATCTATATCAGGCTACGCAGAGGAGTTAAATTAGATTTAATAGACGCTTTGGTGATTTGGATTTATTAGGCTTAGGGCTTTAAGAAAAGGAATACAAATTTGGAGCTGGTGGCGATCTTCATCCAACCACGTTCTAATCAGGCTCAAACTTAACCTTAAATATCACCAGGTTAACATAAGTTGTGATTCCTTTATTTTTTTATGAGATATCAAGATTTCAACTTTTTGGCAAAAAAAGGCAAAAACGTGTCAAAAAAATATTGTTTATTTTTGTTTGAAAACCAACCAAAATGGTTCTAAAGGCCCAAGCCTACCTATATTTAAGCCCTTG
>JAUIRJ010000527.1:0-14264 GCA_030555515.1 Acutogordius australiensis | reverse complement strand
GATTCAGCTCGAACATCTGCTAGCCTCAGTGAATAAATTCATGTCAGAGTTAAATAAATCCTAAAAATGTTTAATTTAAAATAAATTACATATATTTCTTTGTCAAACCTTATAAAAATTTTATCGATTTAGTTCGAACATCTGCTAGCCTCAGTGAATAAATTCATGTCAGAGTTAAATAAATCCTAAAAATGTTGAGTAATTTAAAATAAATTACAGATATTTCTTTGTCAAACCTTAAAAAAAAATTTTATCGATTCAGCTCGAACATCTGCTAGCCTTAGTGAATAAATTCTAGTCAGAGTTAACTAAATCCTAAAAAATGCTGAGTAATTTAAAATAAATTACATTTGTCAAACCTTATAAAAATTTTATCAATTCAGCTCGAACATCTGCTAGCCTTAGTGAATAAATTTATGTCAGAGTTAAATAAATCCTAAAAATGTTTAATTTAAAATAAATTACATATATTTCTTTGTCAAACCTTATAAAAATTTTATCGATTTAGTTCGAACATCTGCTAGCCTTAGTGAATAAATTCATGTCAGAGTTAACTAAATCCTAAAAAATGTTGAGTAATTTAAAATAAATTACATATATTTCTTTGTCAAACCTTATAAAAATTTTATCAATTCAGTTCGAACATCCGCTTTCCTCAGTGAATAAATTCATGTCAGAGTTAAATAAATCCTAAAAATGTTGAGTAATTTAAAATAAATTACATATATTTCTTTGTCAAACCTTAAAAAAATTTTATCGATTCAGCTCGAACATCTGCTAGCCTCAGTGAATAAACTCATGTCAGAGTTAAATAAATCCTAAAAATGTTGAGTAATTTAAAATAAATTACATATATTTCTTTGTCAAACCTTATAAAAATTTTATCGATTCAGTTCGAACATCTGCTAGCCTTAGTGAATAAATTCATGTCAGAGTTAACTAAATCCTAAAAAATGTTGAGTAATTTAAAATAAATTACATTTGTCAAACCTTATAAAAATTTTATCGATTCAGCTCGAACATCTGCTAGCCTTAGTGAATAAATTCATGTCAGAGTTAACTAAATCCTAAAAAATGCTGAGTAATTTAAAATAAATTACATTTGTCAAACCTTATAAAAATTTTATCGATTCAGCTCGAACATCTGCTATCCTCAGTGAATAAATTCATGTCAGAGTTAACTAAATCCCAAAAATGTTGAGTATTTTAAAATAAATTACATATATTTCTTTATCAAACCTTATAAAAATTTTATCGATTTAGCTCGAACATCTGCTAGCCTCAGTGAATAAATTCATGTCAGAGTTAAATAAATCCTAAAAATGTTGAGTAATTTAAAATAAATTACATATATTTTTTTGTCAAACCTTATAAAAATTTTATCAATTTAGCTCGAACATCTGCTAGCCTCAGTGAATAAATTCATGTCAGAGTTAAATAAATCCTAAAAATGTTTAGTAATTTAAAATAAATTACAAAAATTTCTTTGTGATATTTTATCAATTCAGTTCGAACATCTGCTATCCTCAGTGAATAAATTCATGTCAGAGTTAACTAAATCCTAAAAATGTTGAGTATTTTAAAATAAATTACATATATTTCTTTGTCAAACCTTAAAAATATTTTATCGATTTAGCTCGAACATCTGCTAGCCTCAGTGAATAAATTCATGTCAGAATTGAATAATCTTAAAAATGTTGAGTAATTTAAAATAAACTACTTATTTTTAAAATATCTTTATCAAACCTTATAAAAATTTTATCAATTCAGTTCGAACATCTGCTATCCTCAGTGAATAAATTCATGTCAGAGTTAACTAAATCCTAAAAATGTTGAGTATTTTAAAATAAATTACATATATTTCTTTATAAAACCTTATAAAAATTTTATCAATTCAGTTCGAACATCTGCTATCCTCAGTGAATAAATTCATGTCAGAGTTAAATAAATCCTAAAAATGTTGAGTAATTTAAAATAAATTACATATATTTCTTTGTCAAACCTTATAAAAATTTTATCGATTTAGTTCGAACATCTGCTAGCCTCAGTGAATAAATTCATGTCCGAGTTAAATAAATCCTAAAAATGTTGAGTAATTTAAAATAAATTACATATATTTCTTTGTCAAACCTTAAAAAAATTTTATCGATTCAGCTCGAACATCTGCTAGCCTTAGTGAATAAATTCATGTCAGAGTTAAATAAATCCTAAAAATGTTGAGTAATTTAAAATAAATTACATATATTTCTTTGTCAAACCTTAAAAAAATTTTATCGATTCAGCTCGAACATCTGCTAGCCTTAGTGAATAAATTCTAGTCAGAGTTAAATAAATCTTAAAAATGTTGAGTAACTTAAAATAAATTACATATATTTCTTTGTCAAACCTTAAAAAACTTTTATCAATTTAGCTCGAACATCTGCTAGCCTCAGTGAATAAATTCATGTCAGAGTTAAATAAATCCTAAAAATGTTGAGTAATTTAAAATAAATTACATATATTTCTTTGTCAAACCTTAAAAAACTTTTATCAATTTAGCTCGAACATCTGCTAGCCTCAGTGAATAAATTCATGTCAGAGTTAAATAAATCCTAAAAATGTTGAGTAATTTAAAATAAATTACATATATTTCTTTGTCAAACCTTATAAAAATTTTATCGATTTAGTTCGAACATCTGCTAGCCTCAGTGAATAAATTCATGTCAGAGTTAAATAAATCCTAAAAATGTTGAGTAATTTAAAATAAATTACATATATTTCTTTGTCAAACCTTATAAAAATTTTATCGATTCAGCTCGAACATCTGCTAGCCTTAGTGAATATATTCATGTCAGAGTTAAATAAATCCTAAAAATGTTGAGTAATTTAAAATAAATTACATATATTTCTTTGTCAAACCTTAAAAAACTTTTATCAATTTAGCTCGAACATCTGCTAGCCTCAGTGAATAAATTCATGTCAGAGTTAAATAAATCCTAAAAATGTTGAGTAATTTAAAATAAATTACATATATTTCTTTGTCAAACCTTATAAAAATTTTATCGATTCAATTCGAACATCTGCTAGCCTCAGTGAATAAATTCATGTCAGAGTTAAATAAATCCTAAAAATGTTGAGTAATTTAAAATAAATTACAGATATTTCTTTGTCAAACCTTATAAAAATTTTATCGATTCAGTTCGAACATCTGCTAGCCTCAGTGAATAAATTCATGTCAGAGTTAAATAAATCCTAAAAATGTTGAGTAACTTAAAATAAATTACATATATTTCTTTGTCAAACCTTAAAAAAATTTAATCGATTTAGCTCGAACATCTGCTAGCCTCAGTGAATAAATTCATGTCAGAATTAAATAAATCCTAAAAATGATGAGTATATAAAATAAATTACATATATTTCTTTGTCAAACCTTATAAAATTCTTATTGATTCAGTTCGAACATCTGCTAGCCTCAGTAAATATATTCATGTCAGAGTTAAATAAATCCTAAAAATGTTGAGTAATTTAAAATAAATTACATATATTTTTTGTCAAACCTTTTAATTTTATCGATTCAGCTCGAACATTTGCTAGCCTCAGTGAATGAATTTATGTCAGAGTTAAATAAATCCTAAAAATGTTGAGTAATTTAAAATAAATTACATATATTTTTTGTCAAACCTTTTAATTTTATCGATTCAGCTCGAACATCTGCTAGCCTCAGTGAATAAATTCATGTCAGAATTAAATAAATCCTAAAAATGTTGAGTAATTTAAAATAAATTACATATATTTCTTTGTCAAACCTTAAAAAAATTTTATCGATTCAGCTCGAACATCTGCTAGCCTCAGTGAATAAATTCATGTCAGAGTTAAATAAATCCTAAAAATGTTGAGTAATTTAAAATAAATTACATATATTTCTTTGTCAAACCTTATAAAAATTTTATCGATTCAGCTCGAACATCTGCTAGCCTCAGTGAATAAATTCATGTCAGAGTTAAATAAATCCTAAAAATGTTGAGTAATTTAAAATAAATTACATATATTTCTTTGTCAAACCTTAAAATTTTATCGATTCAGCTCGAACATCTGCTAGCCTCAGTGAATAAATTCATGTCAGAGTTAAATAAATCCTAAAAATGTTGAGTAATTTAAAATAAGTTACATATATTTCTTTGTCAAACATTATAAAAATTTTATCGATTTAGCTCGAACATCTGCTAGCCTCAGTGAATAAATTCATGTCAGAGTTAAATAAATCCTAAAAATGTTGAGTAATTTAAAATAAATTACATATATTTCTTTGTCAAACCTTATAAAAATTTTATCGATTCAGCTCGAACATCTGCTAGCCTCAGTGAATAAATTCATGTCAGAGTTAAATAAATCCTAAAAATGTTGAGTAATTTAAAATAAATTACATATATTTCTTTGTCAAACCTTATAAAAAATTTTATCGATTTAGCTCGAACATCTGCTAGCCTCAGTAGTGAATAAATTCATGTCAGAGTTAAATAAATCCTAAAAATGTTGAGTAATTTAAAATAAATTACATATATTTCTTTGTCAAACCTTATAAAAATTTTATCGATTCAGCTCGAACATCTGCTAGCCTTAGTGAATAAATTCATGTCAGAGTTAACTAAATCCTAAAAAATGTTGAGTAATTTAAAATAAATTACATATATTTTTTGTCAAACCTTTTAATTTTATCGATTCAGCTCGAACATTTGCTAGCCTCAGTGAATAAATTTATGTCAGAGTTAAATAAATCCTAAAAATGTTGAGTAATTTAAAATAAATTACATATATTTCTTTGTCAAACCTTATAAAAATTTTATCGATTCAGCTCGAACATCTGCTAGCCTCAGTGAATAAATTCATGTCAGAGTTAAATAAATCCTAAAAATGTTGAGTAATTTAAAATAAATTACATATATTTTTTTGTCAAACCTTATAAAAATTTTATCGATTTAGCTCGAACATCTGCTAGCCTTAGTGAATAAATTCATGTCAGAGTTAAATAAATCCTAAAAATGTTGAGTAATTTAAAATAAATTACATATATTTCTTTGTCAAACCTTAAAAAAATTTTATCGATTCAGCTCGAACATCTGCTAGCCTTAGTGAATAAATTCATGTCAGAGTTAAATAAATCCTAAAAATGTTGAGTAATTTAAAATAAATTACATATATTTCTTTGTCAAACCTTAAAAAAATTTTATCGATTCAGTTCGAACATCTGCTAGCCTCAGTGAATAAATTCATGTCAGAGTTAAATAAATCCTAAAAATGTTGAGTAATTTAAAATAAATTACATATATTTCTTTGTCAAACCTTATAAAAATTTTATCGATTTAGCTCGAACATCTGCTAGCCTCAGTGAATAAATTCATGTCAGAGTTAAATAAATCCTAAAAATGTTGAGTAATTTAAAATAAATTACATATATTTTTTTGTCAAACCTTTAAATTTTATCGATTCAGCTCGAACATCTGCTAGCCTCAGTGAATAAATTCATGTCAGAGTTAAATAAATCCTAAAAATGTTGAGTAATTTAAAATAAATTACATATATTTCTTTGTCAAACTTTATAAAAATTTTATTGATTTAGTTCGAACATCTGCTAGCCTCAGTGAATAAATTCATGTCAGAGTTAAATAAATCCTAAAAATGTTGAGTAATTTAAAATAAATTACATATATTTCTTTGTCAAACCTTATAAAAATTTTATCGATTTAGCTCGAACATCTGCTAGCCTCAGTGAATATATTCATGTCAGAGTTAAATAAATCCTAAAAATGTTGAGTAATTTAAAATAAATTACATATATTTCTTTGTCAAACCTTAAAAAAATTTTATCGATTCAGCTCGAACATCTGCTAGCCTCAGTGAATAAATTCATGTCAGAGTTAAATAAATCCTAAAAATGTTGAGTAATTTAAAATAAATTACATATATTTCTTTGTCAAACATTATAAAAATTTTATCGATTTAGCTCGAACATCTGCTAGCCCTAGTGAATAAATTCATGTCAGAGTTAAATCCTAAAAAATGTTGAGTAATTTAAAATAAATTACATATATTTCTTTGTCAAACCTTATAAAAATTTTATTGATTTAGTTCGAACATCTGCTAGCCTCAGTGAATAAATTCATGTCCGAGTTAAATAAATCCTAAAAATGTTGAGTAATTTAAAATAAGTTACATATATTTCTTTGTCAAACTTTATAAAAATTTTATTGATTTAGTTCGAACATCTGCTAGCCTCAGTGAATATATTCATGTCAGAGTTAAATAAATCCTAAAAATGTTGAGTAATTTAAAATAAATTACATATATTTTTTTGTCAAACCCTTAAAAAAATTTTATCGATTTAGTTCGAACATCTGCTAGCCTCAGTGAATAAATTCATGTCAGAGTTAAATAAATCCTAAAAATGTTGAGTAATTTAAAATAAATTACATATATTTCTTTGTCAAACCTTATAAAAATTTTATCGATTCAGCTCGAACATCTGCTAGCCTTAGTGAATAAATTCATGTCAGAGTTAACTAAATCCTAAAAAATGTTGAGTAATTTAAAATAAATTACATATATTTCTTTGTCAAACCTTATAAAAATTTTATCGATTCAGCTCGAACATCTGCTAGCCTTAGTGAATAAATTCATGTCAGAGTTAAATAAATCCTAAAAATGTTGAGTAATTTAAAATAAATTACATTTGTCAAACCTTATAAAAATTTTATCGATTCAGCTCGAACATCTGCTAGCCTTAGTGAATAAATTCATGTCAGAGTTAAATAAATCCTAAAAATGTTGAGTAATTTAAAATAAATTACATATATTTCTTTGTCAAACATTATAAAAATTTTATCGATTTAGCTCGAACATCTGCTAGCCCTAGTGAATAAATTCATGTCAGAGTTAAATAAATCCTAAAAATGTTGAGTAATTTAAAATAAATTACATATATTTCTTTGTCAAACCTTATAAAAATTTTATCGATTCAGCTCGAACATCTGCTAGCCTTAGTGAATAAATTCATGTCAGAGTTAAATAAATCCTAAAAATGTTGAGTAATTTAAAATAAATTACATATATTTCTTTGTCAAACCTTAAAAAAATTTTATCGATTCAGCTCGAACATCTGCTAGCCTCAGTGAATAAATTCATGTCAGAGTTAAATAAATCCTAAAAATGTTGAGTAATTTAAAATAAATTACATATATTTTTTGTCAAACCTTTTAAAAATTTTATCGATTCAGCTCGAACATCTGCTAGCCTCAGTGAATAAATTCATGTCAGAGTTAAATAAATCCTAAAAATGTTGAGTAATTTAAAATAAATTACATATATTTTTTGTCAAACCTTTTAATTTTATCGATTCAGCTCGAACATCTGCTAGCCCTAGTGAATAAATTCATGTCAGAATTAAATAAATCTTAAAAATGTTGAGTAATTTAAAATAAATTACATATATTTCTTTGTCAAACCTTATAAAAATTTTATCGATTCAGCTCGAACATCTGCTAGCCTTAGTGAATAAATTCATGTCAGAGTTAACTAAATCCTAAAAAATGCTGAGTAATTTAAAATAAATTACATTTGTCAAACCTTATAAAAATTTTATCGATTCAGCTCGAACATCTGCTAGCCTTAGTGAATAAATTCATGTCAGAGTTAACTAAATCCTAAAAAATGTTGAGTAATTTAAAATAAATTACATATATTTCTTTGTCAAACCTTATAAAAATTTTATCGATTCAGCTCGAACATCTGCTAGCCTTAGTGAATAAATTCATGTCAGAGTTAAATAAATCCTAAAAAATGTTGAGTAATTTAAAATAAATTATTTCCCACATTCTTCTCCAAAAGTGTTTAAAAAAATTACATATATTTCTTTGTCAAACCTTATAAAAATTTTATCGATTCAGTTCGAACATCTGCTAGCCTTAGTGAATAAATTCATGTCAGAGTTAACTAAATCCTAAAAAATGTTGAGTAATTTAAAATAAATTACATATATTTCTTTGTCAAACCTTATAAAAATTTTATCGATTCAGCTCGAACATCTGCTAGCCTCAGTGAATAAATTCATGTCAGAGTTAAATAAATCCTAAAAAATGTTGAGTAATTTAAAATAAATTACATATATTTTTTGTCAAACCTTTTAATTTTATCGATTCAGCTCGAACATTTGCTAGCCTCAGTGAATGAATTTATGTCAGAGTTAAATAAATCCTAAAAATGTTGAGTTATTTAAAATAAGTTACATATATTTCTTTGTCAAACTTTATAAAAATTTTATCGATTTAGCTCGAACATCTGCTAGCCCTAGTGAATAAATTCATGTCAGAATTAAATAAATCTTAAAAATGTTGAGTAATTTAAAATAAATTACATATATTTCTTTGTCAAACCTTATAAAAATTTTATCGATTCAGCTCGAACATCTGCTAGCCTTAGTGAATAAATTCATGTCAGAGTTAACTAAATCCTAAAAAATGCTGAGTAATTTAAAATAAATTACATATATTTTTTGTCAAACCTTTTAATTTTATCGATTCAGCTCGAACATTTGCTAGCCTCAGTGAATAAATTTATGTCAGAGTTAAATAAATCCTAAAAATGTTGAGTAATTTAAAATAAGTTACATATATTTCTTTGTCAAACTTTATAAAAATTTTATCGATTTAGCTCGAACATCTGCTAGCCCTAGTGAATAAATTCATGTCAGAATTAAATAAATCTTAAAAATGTTGAGTAATTTAAAATAAATTACATATATTTCTTTGTCAAACCTTATAAAAATTTTATCGATTCAGCTCGAACATCTGCTAGCCTTAGTGAATAAATTCATGTCAGAGTTAACTAAATCCTAAAAAATGCTGAGTAATTTAAAATAAATTACATATATTTTTTGTCAAACCTTATAAAAATTTTATCGATTCAGCTCGAACATCTGCTAGCCTCAGTGAATAAATTCATGTCAGAGTTAAATAAATCCTAAAAATGTTGAGTAATTTAAAATAAATTACATATATTTTTTGTCAAACCTTTTAATTTTATCGATTCAGCTCGAACATCTGCTAGCCCTAGTGAATAAATTCATGTCAGAGTTAAATCCTAAAAAATGTTGAGTAATTTAAAATAAATTACATATATTTCTTTGTCAAACATTATAAAAATTTTATCGATTTAGCTCGAACATCTGCTAGCCCTAGTGAATAAATTCATGTCAGAGTTAAATAAATCCTAAAAATGTTGAGTAATTTAAAATAAATTACATATATTTCTTTGTCAAACCTTAAAAAAATTTTATCGATTCAGCTCGAACATCTGCTAGCCTTAGTGAATAAATTCATGTCAGAGTTAAATCCTAAAAAATGTTGAGTAATTTAAAATAAATTACATATATTTCTTTGTCAAACCTTATAAAAATTTTATCGATTCAGTTCGAACATCTGCTAGCCTTAGTGAATAAATTCATGTCAGAGTTAAATAAATCCTAAAAATGTTGAGTAATTTAAAATAAATTACATATATTTTTTGTCAAACCTTTTAATTTTATCGATTCAGCTCGAACATCTGCTAGCCCTAGTGAATAAATTCATGTCAGAATTAAATAAATCTTAAAAATGTTGAGTAATTTAAAATAAATTACATATATTTCTTTGTCAAACCTTATAAAAATTTTATCGATTCAGCTCGAACATCTGCTAGCCTTAGTGAATAAATTCATGTCAGAGTTAACTAAATCCTAAAAAATGCTGAGTAATTTAAAATAAATTACATTTGTCAAACCTTATAAAAATTTTATCGATTCAGCTCGAACATCTGCTAGCCTTAGTGAATAAATTCATGTCAGAGTTAACTAAATCCTAAAAAATGTTGAGTAATTTAAAATAAATTACATTTGTCAAACCTTATAAAAATTTTATCGATTCAGTTCGAACATCTGCTAGCCTTAGTGAATAAATTCATGTCAGATTTAATTAAATCCTAAAAAATGTTGAGTAATTTAAAATAAATTACATATATTTCTTTGTCAAACATTATAAAAATTTTATCGATTTAGCTCGAACATCTGCTAGCCCTAGTGAATAAATTCATGTCAGAGTTAAATCCTAAAAAATGTTGAGTAATTTAAAATAAATTACATATATTTCTTTGTCAAACCTTATAAAAATTTTATCGATTCAGCTCGAACATCTGCTAGCCTCAGTGAATAAATTCATGTCAGAGTTAAATAAATCCTAAAAATGTTGAGTAATTTAAAATAAATTACATATATTTTTTTGTCAAACCCTTAAAAAAATTTTATCGATTTAGTTCGAACATCTGCTAGCCTCAGTGAATAAATTCATGTCAGAGTTAAATAAATCCTAAAAATGTTGAGTAATTTAAAATAAATTACATATATTTCTTTGTCAAACATTATAAAAATTTTATCGATTTAGCTCGAACATCTGCTAGCCCTAGTGAATAAATTCATGTCAGAGTTAAATAAATCCTAAAAATGTTGAGTAATTTAAAATAAATTACATATATTTCTTTGTCAAACTTTATAAAAATTTTATCGATTCAGCTCGAACATCTGCTAGCCTCAGTGAATAAATTCATGTCAGAGTTAAATAAATCCTAAAAATGTTGAGTAATTTAAAATAAATTACATATATTTCTTTGTCAAACCTTATAAAAATTTTATCGATTCAGTTCGAACATCTGCTAGCCTTAGTGAATAAATTCATGTCAGAGTTAACTAAATCCTAAAAAATGCTGAGTAATTTAAAATAAATTACATTTGTCAAACCTTATAAAAATTTTATCGATTCAGCTCGAACATCTGCTAGCCTTAGTGAATAAATTCATGTCAGAGTTAACTAAATCCTAAAAAATGCTGAGTAATTTAAAATAAATTACATATATTTTTTGTCAAACCTTTTAATTTTATCGATTCAGCTCGAACATTTGCTAGCCTCAGTGAATGAATTTATGTCAGAGTTAAATAAATCCTAAAAATGTTGAGTAATTTAAAATAAATTACATATATTTTTTGTCAAACCTTTTAATTTTATCGATTCAGCTCGAACATTTGCTAGCCTCAGTGAATGAATTTATGTCAGAGTTAAATAAATCCTAAAAATGTTGAGTAATTTAAAATAAATTACATATATTTCTTTGTCAAACATTATAAAAATTTTATCGATTTAGCTCGAACATCTGCTAGCCCTAGTGAATAAATTCATGTCAGAGTTAAATCCTAAAAAATGTTGAGTAATTTAAAATAAATTACATATATTTCTTTGTCAAACCTTATAAAAATTTTATCGATTCAGCTCGAACATCTGCTAGCCTCAGTGAATAAATTCATGTCAGAGTTAAATAAATCCTAAAAATGTTGAGTAATTTAAAATAAATTACATATATTTTTTTGTCAAACCTTATAAAAATTTTATCGATTCAGCTCGAACATCTGCTAGCCTTAGTGAATAAATTCATGTCAGAGTTAACTAAATCCTAAAAAATGTTGAGTAATTTAAAATAAATTACATTTGTCAAACCTTATAAAAATTTTATCGATTCAGCTCGAACATCTGCTAGCCTTAGTGAATAAATTCATGTCAGAGTTAACTAAATCCTAAAAAATGTTGAGTAATTTAAAATAAATTACATATTTGTCAAACCTTATAAAAATTTTATCGATTCAGCTCGAACATCTGCTAGCCTTAGTGAATAAATTCATGTCAGAGTTAACTAAATCCTAAAAAATGTTGAGTAATTTAAAATAAATTACATTTGTCAAACCTTATAAAAATTTTATCGATTCAGTTCGAACATCTGCTAGCCTTAGTGAATAAATTCATGTCAGAGTTAAATAAATCCTAAAAATGTTGAGTAATTTAAAATAAATTACATATATTTCTTTGTCAAACCTTATAAAAATTTTATCGATTTAGCTCGAACATCTGCTAGCCTTAGTGAATAAATTCTAGTCAGAGTTAAATAAATCCTAAAAATGTTGAGTAATTTAAAATAAATTACATATATTTTTTTGTTAAACCTTAAAAAAATTTTATCGATTCAGTTCGAACATCTGCTAGCCTCAGTAAATATGTTCATGTCAGAGTTAAATAAATCCTAAAAATGTTGAGTAATTTAAAATAAATTACATATATTTCTTTGTCAAACCTTATAAAAATTTTATCGATTTAGCTCGAACATCTGCTAGCCTCAGTGAATATATTCATGTCAGAGTTAAATAAATCTAAAAATCCTGAGTAATTTAAAATAAATTACATATATTTTTTGTCAAACCTTATAAAAATTTTATCGATTCAGCTCGAACATCTGCAAGCCTTAATTCATGTCAGAGTTAACTAAATCCTAAAAATGTTGAGTAATTTAAAATAAATTACAATTTTTTTGTCAAACGTTTAAATTTTATCGATTCAGCTCGAACATCTGCTAGCCTCAGTGAATAAATTCATGTCAGAGTTAAATAAATCCTAAAAAATGTTGAGTAATTTAAAATAAATTACATATATTTCTTACCTCATAAAAATTTTATCATCCTGCCACTTGAAAAAATTCAGTCGATTAAATAATCCTAAAAATGTTGAGTAATTTAATAAATTACATATTTCTTTGTCAAACCTTATAAAAATTTTATCGATTTAGCTCGAACATCTGCTAGCCTTAGTGAATAAATTCATGTCAGAGTTAAATAAATCCTAAAAATGTTGAGTAATTTAAAATAAATTACATATATTTCTTTGTCAAACATTATAAAAATTTTATCGATTTAGCTCGAACATCTGCTAGCCCTAGTGAATAAATTCATGTCAGAGTTAAATCCTAAAAAATGTTGAGTAATTTAAAATAAATTACATATATTTCTTTGTCAAACCTTATAAAAATTTTATCGATTTAGCTCGAACATCTGCTAGCCTTAGTGAATAAATTCATGTCAGAGTTAAATAAATCCTAAAAATGTTGAGTAATTTAAAATAAATTACAGATATTTCTTTGTCAAACCTTATAAAAATTTTATCGATTTAGTTCGAACATCTGCTAGCCTCAGTGAATAAATTCATGTCAGAGTTAAATAAATCCTAAAAATGTTGAGTAATTTAAAATAAATTACATATATTTCTTTGTCAAACCTTATAAAAATTTTATCGATTTAGTTCGAACATCTGCTAGCCTCAGTGAATAAATTCATGTCAGAGTTAAATAAATCCTAAAAATGTTGAGTAATTTAAAATAAATTACATATATTTCTTTGTCAAACCTTATAAAAATTTTATCGATTTAGCTCGAACATCTGCTAGCCTCAGTGAATAAATTCATGTCAGAGTTAAATAAATCCTAAAAATGTTGAGTAATTTAAAATAAATTACATATATTTCTTTGTCAAACCTTATAAAAATTTTATCGATTCAGCTCGAACATCTGCTAGCCTTAGTGAATAAATTCATGTCAGATTTAATTAAATCCTAAAAAATGTTGAGTAATTTAAAATAAATTACATATATTTCTTTGTCAAACCTTATAAAAATTTTATCGATTCAGCTCGAACATCTGCTAGCCTTAGTGAATAAATTCATGTCAGAGTTAACTAAATCCTAAAAAATGCTGAGTAATTTAAAATAAATTACATTTGTCAAACCTTATAAAAATTTTATCGATTCAGCTCGAACATCTGCTAGCCTTAGTGAATAAATTCATGTCAGATTTAATTAAATCCTAAAAAATGTTGAGTAATTTAAAATAAATTACATATATTTCTTTGTCAAACATTATAAAAATTTTATCGATTTAGCTCGAACATCTGCTAGCCCTAGTGAATAAATTCATGTCAGAGTTAAATCCTAAAAAATGTTGAGTAATTTAAAATAAATTACAAATATTTATATGTAATTTATTTTAAATTACTCAACATTTTTAGGATTTATTTAACTCTGACATGAATTTATTCACTGAGCTAGCAGATGTTCGAGCTAAATCGATAAAATTTTTATAAGGTTTGACAAAAAAATATATGTAATTTATTTTTAAATTACTCAACATTTTTAGGATTTATTTAACTCTGACATAAATTTATTCACTTAGGCTAGCAGATGTTCGAGCTAAAATCGATAAAAGTTAAAAGGTTTGACCAAAAAGTATATGTAATTTATTCTAAAATTACTCAACATTTTTTAGGATTTAATTAACTCTGACATAAATTTATTCACTAAGGCTAGCAGATGTTCGAACTGAGATCGATAAAATTA
>JAUIRJ010000526.1:0-14278 GCA_030555515.1 Acutogordius australiensis | reverse complement strand
GCGTGCAAATCTTAGTTTACCTAGCAAGGCAGCCTGTTGGAGGAGTTAGAGGCAAACACCGAGGATCCCTAATAAAATTGTGGGAGTAAATATCAAAAATAAGGTGTGGGGGGGCGGGGGGGGGGGGGGTAATATAAACATTATATTTTGTTACAACATCCAAATATAAGTTTTATGTAAGGTTAAACATTGATGGGATTCGTAAGAAATCTATTAGGTTTTAATTGTAGAATGACTATTAAAAAAGCCGATATTGTCAACTCTTATTAATTGTTATAATGTTTATTTTTACAAGAATAAATATTTTTATAAATTTAATGAGTTCTCCTTATTTGTGTCATTGCATAAAAATAAATAATCTGAATAAATTTAACAAAACCATTTTGTACATTGTTCTGTTATATCTTAAAACATTGTTATCCCAAAAGCCTATTAAGATGGATTCCTCAATTAAGCGATAAAAATAATAAGTGTAGACAGTCGTGTTGCTTAATCGGCCTATAGTGTAGTGGCAGAGCGCTTGCTTGTAACCTGAATAAGCCTAGAAGGTTCGGGGTTTGAATCCCGGCGAAGGCAGATTTTATTTTTAGGAGAAAGGTTTAGCAAGAGAGCAGCCACATGACTACTGGTGACCTACAAGGCAGTAGGCCCTAAACGATGATGCCTAGGGAGTCCAGAGTCAAATCTGGGTCACCTTCAGCCCTCAGAAGGCGGGTGTGAAAATCCCGAAAACTCTGAACAAAAACAAATGAACACAACCAAACAAAATGAAAAACCAAATGTTAAGGCGTCCCCTGTATGCGACGCGCTTGGTGTATCTGGCCCGCATCATGTGAGAAGAAACATTAGGGTTCAAGCAAAACAAAAAACCATTAGATTTGCAAGTTTAAACGTGGGAACGATGAAGGGAAAGATGGCAGAAGTGGCGGACATGCTAGCTAAAAGGCGGATTGATGTGATGTGTGTGCAAGAAACCAAGATGAAAGGCTCAAAGGCGCTGATGATGGGCTTAGGATACAAGATGTTCTACAATGGGAAAACTATCGCAACGGAGTTGGGATAATACTAGAGCAAGAACTAATTCCAACAGTCGTTAAAGTTAACAGAGCTTCCGAGCGAATCATAGCAATCAAACTGGTTATTGAAGGTAAAGTCACCAACGTTATCTCGGTGTATGCACCCCAAACAAATCTTACGAACCAAGAAAAGCAAGAGTTTCGTGAAATACTAGAAGCAGTGCTGATGGACATACCAAACGAGGAACTGACAATGATTGGAGGGGATTTTAATGCGCATGTAGGAGAAGAAAATGTGGGGTACGAAAGAGTTCACGGAGGCAAAGGTTATGGAGTGATCAATGATGACGGAGGGCACTTGCTAAGATTCGCCCAAGCTTTCGACATGGCCATTGCCAACACCTTCTTCAGCAAAAGAAGATCCCATCTCTTTACCTACCAAAGTGGTTCCAATCAATCTCAAATAGACTTTATGCTAGTTTCGAGACGACAGCTTAAACGAATCAAAGATTGCAAAATCATCCCAGAAACCATATCTGCGCAGCACCAGCTCCTGGTGATGGACTTCACGTTTCAGCGCCAGAAACATAGGCTCAGCAAAACAGAATTTCTTCCCCAAATCAAATGGTCAAAGCTTAAGGAGAGAAACGAAGCCTTCGCAATCACCTGCAACCTTGACAGCGAATACAATTGCGAAATCATACCAAATCCTACGCAGTTCTGGTGCGAGTTATCTTCAAAACTCAAAGCGGCCGGGAAAGAAATACTTGGATCTACAAAAGGTGGGCGTGATAAGAGAAGAATTACATGGTGGTGGAATGAAAAAGTTGAAAGGGAAATATTAGAAAAGAAAAAGCTGCTCAAACGATGGAAAAAGAGTCAACTGACCAACGACAAGCTTGATTACAAAGAACAATGCAAAGTTGTGGGAAATGTCGTACGAGAAGCGAAAAAGAAAGTATATGAACAAGCATACAAGGAGATGGCCACCAAAAGTGGGCAAAATTTGGTATACAAAATGGCAAAGCAACGTGAAAGACAGTCAAGAGATTGTGACGGAAACGTAAAGTTCATCAAAAACAAAGAAGGCAAGCTTCTCGTAGATCAAACAAAGGTACTGGAGCGTTGGAAAGAATACTTTAATGAATTACTGAACAGCGACACAAATAGAATTGAGCTCGAGGAGATACCCCCAAACTGTAACCTAATACCACCAATCTCAAAATCAGAAGTCAGCCTTCAGCTCAAAAAGTGTTCAAACGGGAAAGCGACAGGTCCCGACATACCCATTGAGTGCTGGAAATCTTTAGGAGATGAGGGAATTTCGGCGTTAACGACTCTATTCAATTTGATATTAACATATCATAAAATACCTCCGAATTGGCAAGAAAGTTACATTATTCCAATCTTCAAAAATAAAGGCGACGCATTTGACTGCCACAATTACAGAGGCATCAAACTAATGTCACATACCTTCAAACTTTTCGAAAAAGTCATAGAAGCCAGATTAAGAGACGTAATCGATATAGGTATTGAGCAATGCGGGTTCATGAAAGGAAGGTCGACAATTGACGCGATTCATGCCGTGCGCAACATGGCAGAACGTTTCACGAGAAAGAATAAAAAGCTCTACTGCACATTGGTTGATTTGGAAAAAGCTTTCGACAAAATTCCAAGATCAGTAGTATAGTGGGCTTTGAGGAAAAAGAATGTTCCTGAGATGTATATCAAGTTGGTTCAGAGTATGTATGAAAGAAATTTGACGTATGTTAGGAGTTCGTCAGGAACATCGAAAGGATTTACGATTAATGAAGGTGTGCACCAAGGTTCGGCCCTAAGTCCCCTACTATTCATCGCGGTGATGGACGTGATCTCAAAGAGCGTTGCCACAAATCCACCGTGGCACATACTGTACGCTGACGACATTCTACTAATGGCTGAAAACCCGCAGGAGATGTGTGAAAGTCTGAATAATTGGATAAAAGCGATTGAAAAGCTAGGCCTAAAAATTAACAAAGACAAAACTGAATTGATAGTTTTCGGAGGCTCAGAAGGTGAACAACTGGTAATTAACGATGACTGGTCTCTCAAATCAAAGCCAACAGCAACCTACCTAGGTGCTTACCTACAATCCGATGAAAACGTCGAACAAGAAGTTAGGAACAAACTCAAAGTTGAGTGGCTAAAATGGAGATCGTTGACAGGTGTCCTGTTCGACAAAAATATACCAATAAAAGTTAAGGGCAAGGCTTACACAAGCATAGTACAACCGGCAATAACATACGGCTTAGAAACAACAGCGTTAAGGAAAAGTGATGAAAGAATACTACAAACGATGGAAATGCGCATGCTACGGATGTTTCTCGGGGTGACTCGCAAAGACAAGATCCGCAACGATCATATACTTGGAAGTTTACACATAACACCCATACAAAATAAAGTCGAAATCAACAGACTCCGATGGTTTGGACACGTTATGAGGCAAAAAGACGGGTATCTAAGCAATCTGGTAAATGCAATTAAAGTGCAAGGCAAGAATAAAAGGGGCAGACCTAAACTCACCTGGTCTCAAAGAGTAGACGCTAGCATGAGATGTCACAATCTAAATAGAAATGAGTGTAGAGATAGAAACAAATGGAGACTTAAATTGAAAGAGCTCACTGCCTCAATGGCAAAAAGCTAACAATGAAAAAAAAAAGTCGTGTTGCTTAAGGCCATGTCTTTTATATTCGTTTTTTAAAATTAAGAAATCTTGAATCATGGTTATATAATGGCATCTTCTATTATTGCCTCGGTGGAACCAAGGATAGAATGCGTTACGCATGATAGGAAATTCCGATGTTTTGATACGAAAAAAATGAACCATTTATAATAACAAAGCTATGGGCAGTAATTAAATATACAAGTTTCTTATTCCCAAAGACTTATTAATTCACAAATTTTTTTCTAACTGACAAAGTAAAATTTTTGATTGGCAGAATATATTTTACTGGACGACATAAAGCATTAAGAAATATTATGATTGAAAAAATCGAAAATAATAAATTTAACCGATATCCCTGATTATCTATCAATTATAGAATTAAAATCTTTACCAAATACACTCAGCGCAAGGATTCCTGGTTGTTTCTTCGAACCTAAATTATAAAATTTTAGTTGTTAATATCAAGTGTAGTTTAGCATAAATAAAAAAAGTTCAGAACTAGAGTAAAAAGATAAAAAAATTTAAATCCAAAAACTGTAAAAAAAACATGTTGATGTGAATAAAGTACAATAAATTAAAGTTATAAAAATGAACGCAAAACAAAAATTATTGCCCAGGTCGACAAATAATATCTAAAAAAAGATTGTTACGACAATGAAATGAAGTGATTCCCATGATACCTCATACATATGTTCAGTTTTCCGAACGCCTTTAGTTTATTAGGTCTATCTATATCGAAAAATGGCCACTTTTAATCAAATTTACAAATCGATCTCGAGAAAATCCAAAATAAAAAAAATTAAGAATCTTCATCTTAAAATCTCTCATAACGTATATTTTTGTCTCAAATAGTGAGATATAAAATTTATAAATATATCAAGATCTTACATTAACATTTAGATTAAACAGAATGTTTGGCATATTTACCTATTTAGGACACGGTATATTTAATCAGGATTTGATGAAAATATTATTTGAAATTTGAACTTAGCAGTTTGATTGCTGTGAAAAGAAAAAAATTTCAATTTATTTTTGTTTTAAATTTTTTGTTTTTAACATTTATTCAAATTTTTTAATTTATATTAGAGGTTTGATTAGATAAAACGGTTAACGGATTTAAAAATCATTTAGATGGCAGGTTTCTCTATAGTTTACTCTGTTAACCTGCATTAAATGCCATGTTAGGTTGGTTTAATTTTGCCGGCATTTTTTATAACTAAAGGCATTGTGTAGTTCTTGTGCCATTGGAACGCGTTAAATCTTGTTTTAACACTCAGGTCCCATTGTTTTTAATTTAAAATAAAATCAAAAGTGTAAAAAGACTAGGCCATAAAAAATATATTTAATAACGATATTATAAGTGAAATACATTACATATTTTAAAGGAGATTTTATTCCACTAAAAAGCCTTTTTATTTTCTTAAAATTAAAAAAATCGGACCTTTTTAACTAAACCTGCCTTTACTGCGTTTATAAATGGTAAAACGGCTATGCAGCATAGGTATATATTGTGTTTTTTAACTTGTTTTTGTAAAAAAATAATTTACATGTATTCAAGAATTACATTTACTAATAAAGATCAGGTCCACAAACATCATTGTCAGAAACGTGAATTATTTGAAAACATAAAAGAATGCATCCCCATGATGTCTCATATGTATTTTTCGTTTTTTTAAGTTTCTTCCGTCTTTGGTTCCTTAGATCCGTCATTAACGAAAAATGGCCTTTTTTGACCAAATTGACAGATCTAAATACACCTTAAAAAAAAATTTAAAAATTTTTTGGCATATAAAAATATCTTGTAACTTATATTTTTAATCACAAATAATGAAAAATAAATTTCATTAATATATCCAGCTCTTACATCGGCATTTAGATAATACAAAATATTTCGCGTCCAAACTTAAATACGACACGGTAAAATCGGTTTTTAATAAAAATATTATTCGAAATTTTAATTTAACAGTTTAACTATGTATATGCAAAAATTAAATTTCAGTTTATTTTTGTTTTTGAGTCTTTTTGGGTTTTCGGCCTTTTTTTCTATAATTTTTATAGTTTATAACTGACTAACTAAGTTTGATTAGGAAAAACGGTAAACGGATTTGATATTCCCTAAGACTGCAGGTTTAATCTCTATAGTTAACTCATAACTCTCAAAAAATTTTTGACCTGTGAATATATGTTAAATCAAAAAGTTTTGCCAAATTATTAAATGAAATTCAAAGTGTTACATTGCATGAATTTGGAACGGGAATATGAGGTTCTCAATACATTATCAGCATCTTCATAATTTACAAACGTGGTAACGTAATATAGTCCCTCCGAAACATTGCCAGTTATATTCCGCTAAATAGCGGAATAAAATAATTTAAATTAAATATAACGATTAATGATAGGTCACGATAAAACATTAAATAATCCTGCTGATAAAACACTCCAAATAAACTTAAAAAAATTATATTTGCAAACAGGGGCGTAATGAGGGGAAGTTAAAAGGGGGCAATTGCCCCTCTTTAATTTTTTTTCAATTTTTATGATATAATCAGCTGTTGAATTTATATATCAAACATATAAAAGGGAATAGAAATCAATAAAATTGCTATTTTTTGAAAAATATCAGCCCTATAAAATAATTTTGCAAATAAAATATCAACATTAAAATTAAATTTGAAGTTCCTTTCCTCCAAAAAAATTCTTGCCCCCCTTTAGAAAAGTTTCTGCATACGCCCTTGTTTGCGAATCTTATGTTTTTTGTTCAAAGTCAAATACACTGGGGAAATTTATAATGAAATAATTGCCGCAGGTAACCCCTTGGTTAAATCAATTATATTTTTAATGGCTTCTGCAGTTAACGGTCGAAGTTTGGTCGATGTTTAGGATAAATCAATTTTCCCTAGCCAATAATAAATAAATTTTTCTTCTATTTTTTTTAAAAATTATCTAAATAATCCAGGGTTTTTTACGACATTATTTACATTTTGAAACCTCGAATTTGATTAACACAAGCCAAATTTTTTTTTTTTGCAAAAAAATAAAAGTTAATTATGAACGTGCCCTAATACGTTAATTTAAATATAAAATAATAGAAGAGAGTGATCATGCATAAAAAAATTAATTAAGGTATCAAAAAAACTTTATCTGTTTTTTTTATATTTTCAGCTTTGTATACTGAGAGCAATGATTTTTTACTGAATTTGGTCTTTATTTAAAGTATTTTAACCCCTAATTTATATCAAAAACTTTGATTTGTGAAAAATAATTAAACCCAAACACTTTTACAAACATTGTATTTTAAGAGCATATATTTTTTTTCACAAAAGTTTATTAACAATGATGTTTTTTAAAAACGTCTAATTTATAAAATTGTTGTCCTTATTTTGTTCAATGAAAACACTTATAGCGGCTTATGTTTACCTAAATTCTGAATATGTATTGTTAGGGCGCGTTCAGAGTTCATTTATTTTTAAAAAAAATTAGTAATATTTATTAAATGTTAGCATATTTGAAGTCATTTGAGTATCAGCCAAGTAAGTAGGTTACAATTTACAAGATTTCAAGATGTACTTCAAGAAACTGCCCCGGGTTTAGGTTGATATTGCAAATAAAACTATGACAATTTTTATTGATAAACACGATTTTTAAAAACTTTTAAATAAAAACCGAATGAACTTTAAACGCGCCCTTATTAATATAATAGCAAGCCTTACAGAGGTCAGGTTTATATAACCATTATATACCAACTCTTGCGGTTCCATCCATATATCTTGGATTTTGTATATTTGAATGCTGTACCTATATAGGATAATATGCAAAAGGTATTTATATATACAATGAAACTTATGATGGCCTATAACAGTAAGACTAATAACACAGGTCGACAAAAAATGGCGACCAATTTTAAACATATATATTTTGAAAGAGTTTTTTGAGCACATTCCAAATATCTTTTTCGTTTTTTTTGAATAGGTCTAATTTTTTACCTAGATGGGTTTAAAAGTACCAAAAACCTCAATATGTTTTATATTTATAGGCACTTTTCGTGCCTTTAAAATAAAAATAAATAGTAGAAAAATATATTTTACTGAAAAACTCTTATATTGTTATATAACTTTTTTAGAATTTACTTATTTCATTTACTTTTTTAAATATTTGATTTTAAAAAACTCAAAATTTCCAAAAAATACGCGTCTGAAAGTCTGTGCTTCAAAATCATAAAAAATTAAAAAATCATTCAGAAGAGTACAAATAACATTTGAGATATGTAATAAATAAATGCGATTTAAGCCAAATAAGTATTATATTTTTCATAAATGATAGAAGATAATGAAATATAAGCACATATAAAAAGTGAAAATACTACCCAAGCAACCTTTTTTGTTTATATTTAACATATCTTACTACACTACATCGAGATATGTAAGTAAGTGAAGGGTTAGCAGATGCCAGTATTAGTAGCAAACTACAATCTTTAAGAATTTAGTAGCCCCTTTTTTAATATATAAAATTTTGAAGCACAGACTTTCAGACGCGTATTTTTTGGGAATTTTGAGTTTTTTAAAATCAAATATTTAAAAAGGTAAATGAAATAAGTAAATTCTAAAAAAGTATATAACAATATAAGAGTTTTTCAATAGTAAAATATATTTTTCTATTATTTATTTTTATTTCAAAGGCACGAAAAGTGCCTATAAATATAGGACATATTGAGGTTTTTGGTACTTTTAAACCCATCTAGGTAAAAAATTAGACCTATTCAAAAAAAACGGAAAAGATATTCGGAATGTACTCAAAAAACACTATCAAAATATATATGTTTATAATTGGTCGCCGACATAAAGTTGTTATTTGTCGACCAGTGTAATTAAAAGCTGACACTAGCCTTTCCTCGTAAAAAGACCATACAATTAGGGATTACAATGTAATCATGAGAAGACCTAAAAATGCAAAAAAAAAATTTTTTAAATTTATCAGAGCATAAGTCAATTAATTGACTGAATCCTAAAATACAAAAAAAATTGTTTAAAAAATGTCTTCTTGTAAATGTGCCCTTAATTCAGCTCTACCAGGCGTTTGTATATATATTTACTAAAATTCTTGTTAAATCTTATCAGTATTCCGTATAATATCCCTTGTTACTTTCGCTAAATTAGAAAACAACAAAACTCAGCATAATTTACAATTAAACTTTTAAAGCTTAGATCAATTTCTCCAGACTGAGAGAGGGGCCTAAATTCAAACATAATTTGAACATTGTAATATAAATAAGGTCATGTATAATTTCATTGTTTTTCTGAAATATGATTATAAAAACGCGTTAAGGCATTTTGTATTAACGTTTTGTCGCCATTGGTAGAAAAAGCGATAAAAACGCGTTATAATAGATAGAAAATCCAATTGTGTTTTTACAAAAAGAGCCAGCTACCTGTCACGTAGTTTTATTGTAAAAAGAAAAATACTTAGGGGCACGTTCAGACTTTATTTTTTTTACCCCAATTAAGTCAGATTAAATAATTCTTTTTTCATTCTAAAATTCAAATCCAAATATTTATTTAATTTTTTTCAAAATTTTTTAAATTGTTTTTTAGAAAATTATTTTGAATGCTAATAATAAAAATTTTATTCAGTGTCAAAAGGTAAAAGTTTTAGAAAAATTTATTTTTTTTTTAAACTAAATTAATTATGAACGCTCCGAAAAATGAATATAAAAACACATAAATAATGGTTAGAAAGCATTATGCATTATTTCTTCTATGCCAAGATTGAACGCGTTAAAAAAGCGTTATAAAATTTTATGGTTTAGAGCTTTACGAAAAAAATTAAAACATTTATAAGACACAACCCATGTTGTAATAATGACACACGCTTAAGGTAATGGCCTCCTTAAGGAACTTTTACGTATTAGACGTACTGTTGTTTTTTTTCCACCCTAAAATATTATTAATGCTACCTTTTAATCTTTCTATTTGTATGTGTCTGGTCAACTATTACCTCGTAATTGCATTTGAATTGATCTGCAGTCCCCATATGTCCTTCTAAAATCTCCATTTTTGGGATACCATCTTCAAAATAAGAGCCAATGCCTTCATAAGACATATAAATACAATTTTGTATTTGTAAAAATTACAATAAAAATTGTCATGCACCTATCATGGTTACGCCTATTTTATATTTTTTTTTATTATTAAATTCAGGTTTTTTATATATATTTTTTGTTTAAAAATAAAAAACAACACCAGGAAAATATTTTTAGCCCTTGATGCTAATGTAATAGACCAGTTCCTATCAAAATAATTGTTACTTGAGGACATGACACAGATGGTTAAGGCAATAACACGTGATAAGGTGGCAATAATTAGTAGTGTCTTCATTTTTGTATATCTAAGATAACAAAAATGAATTTAAAGAGTTATTTTGTGAAGTAACATTAAATGTAATACAAAAATTTAGCCCTTTTATAGAAAATGTTATTACATAGGACAACAAAATTTTGTTAAACTAACAAAGATTGAATTTTTTTTTACAAACGACACACAGAGGTCTAAAAAATGACAAAAGTAACGAGGTCTAAAAAAACTAAATAAAAATCTTTAATTATAAATGAAAATAAAAACGAATAAGTGAATCAGTGAAATTTACTTGGTTAAAAATAAACATTTCTATCACCATACATGGAAAATTTATTTTTAAACAACATTTAGTATCTAGTTTTATTTGAGATTATGGTAAAATTATAATTAAGTGTTCAAAGCTAACACAAATTGTTATGAGAGGGCAAAATTTACATATTGCTAGCAATTACAGTGAAACCAGCGAAAAATTTTTTTGGGATGCCAACATTATAAGCAAATTTGATAAAATTAATATCTTAGTGACTCCCCAGTTTATTGGCTTAGTTGGTGTAGTTTTTGCTTGTGGTTTTCAAAATATTTCAGCTTATATAAACGGCCCCACTCTGTAGGCTTGCTATTATATTAATAGAGCGTTTAAAAGATTCATTCAGTTTTTATTTAAAAAAGTTTTAAAAAATCGTGTTTATCAATAAAAGAAATTGTCATAGTTTTGCTACCAATATCAACCTAAGCCAGCTTGATTAACAACTAAAATACATAATTCCCAGGTTCGAAAACAAAATCAGAAAATCCTTGCGCTGTGTGTATTGAATAGATTTTAATTCTATATTGATAAAGATATCGGGATATCAATTAAATTTATTATTTTCGATTTTTCAATCATAATTTCTTAATGTATGTCGTCAGTAAAATATATTCTGCCAATCAAAAATTTTACTTTGTCAGTTAGAAAAATTTGTGGAGTAGCATAAAAAATCTTTGGAAATAAAAAACGTATATTTATTACTGCCCATATAACTTTTATTATTATAAATGGTTCATTTTCGTAATCAAAAAATATCTCTCATCAAACACAACAAACGCATTCTATCACTTGGTTTCCACCGAACAATAATAATCGTGCCATCTATGTAACCATGATTCAAGAACTGTAATTTTAAAAACGAATATAAAAGACATGGCCCAGCAAGCAACACACTTTTTTCATTGTTAGCTTTTTGCCATTGAAGAACGGTGATAACTTTATTTAAGTCATTTTGTTTCTATCTCTACACTCATTTCTATTTAGAAGAACAATGACATCTATCTTAACGTCTATCTTTGAGACCGGAGTGGTTTAGATCTGCCCGCTTGTGCCTTGCGCACTGAAATTCATTTACCAACTTAGATACCCGTCTTTTTGCCTCCTTGCTTGTCAAAACCATCGAAAATCTCTTGAGATGATATATAAACTCTAAAATATATCGATCGTTGCGGATCTTATCTTTTACGAAAAAAACATCGTAACATATGCATTTTCTATCGTTTGTAATTTCATCTTTTTCCTTAACGCCTTCTATTTCTAAAACCGTATGTGCTTTTAGTAAACAACTAGCACTTTTATTGGTATACTCAGAACAAAAATTGGCTACATTCCTAATTGTTCGACATTTTCATCGGATTTATAGAAATAACACCTAAAACTAGGTTCTGATAACTGATTTGGCATCGTTAATATATTTCCGATTTACTGTCTTTTGTTAATTTTAGGCCTAGCTTTCTATCAATTATTGAACTTCACTCTGCGAGGTTACTCAACCATTGAATAGAATCGTATGTGCGTGGTTGCGTGGCAGCACTTCTTGCGTCCATCTACGACTAATGATAGACAGAACGAAGTGCACAACTTCATTAATCATAAATCTTTCGATCTTTTTGACAATCATCTGTCAAATTCGTGCCATCTCAGAGAACGAGTGAAAACCACTATATAGCTACAGCATCCAATATGTGCGAGGCAAACTTTTTTGATGAAAACACTCAAGTGACGATTCTTGTATGTGCACACACGGCATAGAGAATCGCGTCGAATGTCGACTCTTGTTGTATTTCAATATATCGGTTCCATCTCTGCTGTAATATGACAGCACAGAGAAGTGATAATTTGATGCCTCTGTATGTGTGGCAGTGCAAGTGCGTCGCCTTTATTTTGAAATTGGAATAATGCGGCTTTTCTTGCGAATTCGGAGGCGATATACATGATATGTTAATATCAAATTGAATAGAAATTAAAAGATTTCAGCACTCCATTTTTGACAATATGAGAAAACTGACTTCTGATTTTGAATTGATATTAGGTTACGGTTGGGGTATCTCTCGATATTATTTCATTAAGCGGCAACTCCATGTTTTGATCTGCGAGAAGCAGCTTCTTTGTTTTTGATGAACTTACGTTTCCGTCTGTCTCTTGACTGT
Organism: Acutogordius australiensis; assembly: GCA_030555515.1. Taxonomy (NCBI): domain Eukaryota; kingdom Metazoa; phylum Nematomorpha; class Gordioida; order Gordea; family Gordiidae; genus Acutogordius; species Acutogordius australiensis. The sequence continues at coordinate 1,751 of JAUIRJ010000526.1, read as the reverse complement.
CTTTCACGTTGCTTTTGCCATTTTGTATGCCAAATTTTGCTGCTGATTGGCCATCAAACTGTCGTACATTTGTTCTTTTATCAATCAGGACTTTCAAGTGATCGGTGTCGATTTGATGTTCATAAAATCCCAAGCTCCCGGCTACTCACGCCAAGCTGCTGCGTGATTCTGGTTGGCGGCTGTGCGAGGCTTCGTTTCTCAGCCCCATTTACAGAGAGGGAAAAGTACTGACACAGAGAAGCTGTGAGTCCATCGCCAGAACTGAAAAGTAACTAACACAGATATATAAATTTTCTCCAGTCATTTTGCAATCTTCTGATTTTGTTTAAACTGTCGTCTTCGAAAACCACACGAGAGATGATTGGAACCACTTTGAAATAGAGTAAAGAGATGGGATCTTCTTTTTTGCTGAAAGGTGTTGAGCCAATGTATAATCAGAGAATTACTCCGTCATCATTGTCCTCCATAACTGCGCGCCTCCAGTAATTCGTACCCACAACACTCTACCACACGCCTCTCAATCAGATGTCAGCACTCTCGCTTCCACTTCTCTATATTCTCACGAGAAAATAAATTTTGAGAGTGCACATACCAACAACGTGTGTGTACTACGATATGACTGTTAGCGCGACAAAAATTGAGTTCTTGAGAGTAACTATACGTTGCGACCATTTTTTCCGATAATCAGGCAGATCTTTATATATCCTAAGCTATCATCGAAGCAGCAAAACCTTTCTCATCTTGAAGTTACACACACATCGCCTTTCCCGCCAAAACCTGCCATCTTTCCACGTTTAAAACTGCAAATCTAATGGTTTTTTTATTTTGCTTGAACCCTAATGTTTCTTCTCATAATCTCTAAGCACTTTTACGTCATATACAGGGACAAATATTAGCCTTGGTTTTTCATTTTGTTTGGTTGAATGTTCGACTGTTTTTATTCAGGAATTTTCAGGATCCTCACCCTCGTCTGGACCACAGCTGTACTGCCTATAAGATCATAACTCTCTATATCTAAAATATAAAATCTGCCTTCTTCTCTAAGTTCTAAACCCGAACGAATTCTCTAGACGCTATTCAAGTACAAACTCTGCTCCACTACACTATAGACCAGTAAAAGCTAACACGACTGTCTACACTTTTATAATACACATCACATATAGAATCCATAATAATGTTTTTTAAGATATAAACAGAACAATGTACAAAATGGTTTTGTTAAATTTATTCAGATTATTTATTTTGATGCAATGACACAAATAAGAGAACTCATTAAATTTATATAAATATTAATTCTTGTAAAAATAAACATTATAACAATTAATAAGAGTTGACAATATCGGCTTTTTTAATAGTCATTCTACAATTAAAACCTAATAGATTTCTTACGAATCCCATCAATGTTTAACCTTACATAAAACTTAGTTTTGGATGTTGTAACAAAATATAATGTTTATATTACCCCCCCCCCCCCCCCAACACCTTATTTTTGATATTTACTCCCACAATTCTATTAGGGATCCTCGGTGTTTGCCTCTAACTCCTCTAACAGGCTGCCCTGCTAGGTAAATTAAGATTTAACGCACGCCGGCGAGACCTAGGTTTTTAAAGCCAGGGTTTTCAGAAAAATGGACGAATTTAACGGCCATCTGTCCATACTAATCAATCTCATTTAAGTTAAGTGTGAGTTTAACGCAAGCTAGGAATCACGGTTGTCCGACCATATTTAAGCACTATATCCCTCTAGCCTG
>JAUIRJ010000525.1:0-14365 GCA_030555515.1 Acutogordius australiensis | reverse complement strand
AAAGATCGAACATCAGGACAGATAATAATATCAACTAGGCGGTCTGCAACCCAAATTAATTTTGTAGACCATAATCAATTTGAGAATTTATACATAGCAATTTTTAAAGAAGGTTAAACATTAAACGTAAAGATGATACTCTTTCTTAGCTTTGGGCACATTGATCAATAACTTTTGTGCAATTTCTTCGGCCTTTGGGTGAGTCTCGATAGGTATGTTAAGCTTTAAGGCCTATATATAGATTTAAAATATAATAATTATATAATATTGATATAGTACACAATTATAAGAAGATATAGTAAAACACATAAATATTTCTATTTGGCAAATATATAGGAAAAAAATCTTCACCATATAGTAGGTAACATCTATCAATTATAATAATAAAAAATGCAAATGGCACACATTAAAAATGGAATATAATATATATAAGCTGTAATAATAAAGGTAAAGTTTATGAGAAAAAGTGTCACTTTAGCATCTACGTTGCCAATATCTATGCCTCCCTGATGGTGAAAAATCATGTAGTCGCCCCCGCGGTGTGAATATATACAAACGTACATTTCTTCATCCTTTTGTACAACAAATTAAATTCCATGTTAGTATTTGTTTTAGTTGTGAAAAACAGTGAAAGAAATTTAAAAAAAAAAGAAATTCATAAAAAAAAAACTTTTCGTAAAAACATTTTTTTATAAAAAAGATAACTTACTATAATTATGTTTTTTAATGAAATTTTCTAAAATTACAAGTCTAAAAGTTATAACTTTGCTTAGTATAAAGGTGACCTAATGAAAATATAAGCTTTAAAAGTGTTTTTAGATAAATGCAACTTACATTAAACTCTTTAGGTTAATCAACACAAATTTCAATGAACTGTTGCGAAATTAAAAATATATGACAAATATATATAAGTATTCTTAAAATCGAATTATTGATGGTTAAATAGAACTAAATGTGTCTTTTTGAGCTGCTTAAATTTTAATTTTATTTACATTATATTATTTTCTTAATAATGCTTTTATACGTTTGAATATGACCATGATAAGTAAATATTTAGAAAAAAATTCAATCACATAATAACAATTATAACTATAAATGCATTGTACAACATTTTTAGAGGAATAAAAAATTTTCTCGCAATTAGTCTCAGGTTTAGTTAATCTCTTAAAGCCTCAAAATATGTTATATTGGGACAAAAAGTAATTTTTTCTTATAAAACTTTTAAATTAAATTTTCAACAAATCTTGATTTGTAATAGGTAACTACTTATTGTTCCTAATTTATACTTATCTAATTTTATAAAAAAAATCACAGATTTTAGATCAAATATAATTTTAAACCTTTGTTTTAACCTTTAGTTTTTATAATATAAAAGTCGACAATACCCCAAGAAAATACATAGATTGCAACTTTAAAATAACTTTTACATGGCTTGGGTGATAAAAGGATTATAGCCTACTTTTATGACCATGTCAATAACGTTTTTTAGATCAAGAATTAAAGATATTAAAATAATTATAGTGGATTCTTAAAAAATTATAAGTTTGTTAACTCCTTACAGTGCTTTTTCCATTTTTCGTCTCACAAATAATTGTACCCTTGACGCCAAATATAGGTTTTCGGATTTTTAACTATATTTTAAGGTAACAAAAAACGAAGTAATATCTGTTATTTTTAAGTTTTCTCATCTTCAGCTTTATACTCAGCCTGATTTTTATCGTTTTGTCCAGCTACTCGCTCTTAAGTTTGCTTAGCATTTTTTCATTTTATTTTCCGACATAGTCGCCTATGAATGCTCATCATCTTTTCCTTAATTGTATCAAAAAAAAGGTTCATTCGTTCTTACTAAAATTTTAAATGATATTCATTTCGAGTTATATGTTTAACCGGTTTAAATTTAAAACGGCTGCCAAAAAGCCCCATTTTTTTAGCTGTTTGGTAAAGACACTAACTTTTTTAATGTAAAATTTAATCGGCCAAAATTTTGAGACATTTTAACGTATCTAATCCAAGTATTTATCATAATTCCTTGGAGCTTTATTAAGCCGGCAATGGCTTTTGGGCGAAATGGTTTTGAACGTAAATTTTGTTTGTATTAAAAATTTTGTAAATGGCCTTTAGAGAAATGCTTAGCTCGTAGGTATTATTTATGCAGGAATTGTGGAAAAAATACAAATGTTTTCTAAAAATAATAGCCTCTTACAATAGAGGCTAATTACAAATTCAAAAAAAAAACGATTTTAATGGCAAAGTTTAATTTAAAAATAAAAAACGAACAAAAAAATTATGTGTATGGACATGACCAAATAATTGGTTCAACTTAAAAGAATTTATATTCCATATATTGTGGACCAAGAATGCAACTACTCATAGAGTTTATAAACTGTTAAATTGGCTTATAAGCCCAAAATCAATATCTCTTCCACTACTAAGTATACCAAGTAATCTCCAAAAATTTTTTTTTAAAAATGAAGGGTGGGCAAAATCATAAAAGCAGTGCAAAAGGTAATTGTAAATAAAATATTATTTGAACTACCTGATGGTGGGGTAGAAACTTTTCGATAATGAAATTCTTCACCTTTCCTTTGGCTTTACCGACCTGTAAAATAAAAAAAATTGTATATACGACGTGAGAGCAAATTGAGAAAAATTATTTAATAATTATTTTAGTATTAATTGTGCCAATATCTAAGGAAACTAGCATATGATTAAAAAGGTGTTAAAACAAGGCCCACCTGTGACTGGGTAATAATTTTAGGGGCCAGCAATAGTTATAAAGAGGTTAAGTCATTATATAAAGGTTAGTAAATAAATTATTAGATTGGCCATGTTAACAAACACAAATTATTTAGCTTAAATGTGTTTCTCATATCTTCTCCTAATTAAAAGGCGGCATCCCTCAAAAGTTAAAACCATTCTAACTCAAGCAAAAAAACAAATAGCCAGGGGCGCGTCTTATGTCGTGTTTAATTTAACAAAAATAAGAAAAATTCTCAAAAATTTTTACAGGAGCAAAGCGTTTAATTAAGCTTGGCAACAACTCTTTATTAATGAAACTTTAAACAAAAAAAATCAAAAATTCACATTATCATGAAACAAACTTTACATAAGGGCGCGTTCAGACTCATTTCATTTATTTAAAAAATTTTATAATAAATTTTTACCTTTTAACATTAAACGCTTTTTTACAAAAAGTCGCCAATCTTTGTTAGTTAAAAAATTTTGGAAAAAAAAAATCAAAATTTTTAAAAATCGAGTCTGAACGCGCCCTAACGCGCCCGCCTTAAAGTGAGATTTGTTTCGGGATAGATAATTCTTTCGGCTAAACTTCACTTCACTTTCAGCATCTAAAACTAAGTGCTTGAATAATTATCTAGTAATCAAACATTAGACTCTGAGCTTAAACAGTGCAGTATTGATCACAGAAATACGCCGACTCTAACTTTTATTCCTTAATTAGTATCCTTGTGAAAGAACGAATTTAAATCATACGTTAAAATAGCACTACGCATAGATAATTTTAAAGTGGGTTTCATTCAACTTCTGGATATTTTTAATAGTTGCATTTTAAATAAAGCCATGCACATATGGCATTGAACTTTAAATTGTACTTGGTAACATTATAAAAATCCTTTGGGATAAATATTTATATTCATTTTTAGATCCGTATGAATCTAGAGATTATCCAAAAAAAATAAGCTTTAGGTGTATGTAAGAAAATTTGCAAAATCGTTTAAAATTTAATTGATGCAATGAATTATAATATGATAAATCAATTCATTGTTTTTAATAATAACATATGATATTTTCGATTATGAGAAAATTAAGAAATGTCCAAGTAGTGTAAATAAAATGGAGGACCTTATGAATAATTTAATTGCTCGAACATTTCGCTCAGGCAAGTGAAAAGAAAAGGGAACTAACATGGCCTTATTTCTATTTTTTTAGAATAATCCAATTTAGATTGGAATTTGGCCGACCCCGGAAAAGAAAGGGAAAAGTGAATGATTTTGACTGCTTGAGGACGCGTTTAAACTTCATTCAGTTTATCAAAAAATTTTAAAAAATATTTAAGCTTTTTAACATTACGCATTTTAACAAAGAGTCGCCAATCTTTACTACTAGTATATAAAAAATGAAAAAAAAAATAAATTTTAAAAATTACTTTTTATTTTAAAGGTTTATCAAAAAAAAATGAATGAAATCTGAAACAAGTCAAAACGCGCCCTAAGTAAAAAAAAAATAAACATTTAATATAATAAAATCCATTTGAGAGTTTTTTATCCAAAACAATAAAATATTGAAATTTTATTATAAAAAGATCCAACATTTAATTGGGTTATACAAAATGCACGAGTTTTTAACAGGTTGTAAAAAATAGTATTTTAAGCTAAAATTAACATTTTATTAATTACACTGGACAACAAAATTTAAACGACCCTAAGCATCATTTATGGCAACTATGGTTTTTGGTCAAGTTTTTGGCGCTGATTACGAATATGAAATTAGAATTTTAGCCAATGCCTCAGATTTTTAGTTATTCGGTATCAAAGTTGAGATTTTTCAATTTTTGGGGTATTTTGGGCTTCTATATCATAAAACCTATGGGTATTAACAAAAGTTTAAAAATATATTTGGATAACGAAAACATTCATTATTAACGTAAGGGGTTTAAATTTTTTTTTAATATTTAATTTTTTTTTATTTTTTCATTTTTGTAAAATTAGTGGTTTTCGTCGTAAAGTCCGTTTTTTGATCCTAAATAACTGAAAGTAAATTGCTAATAATTTTAGTTAATAACCTTTTTTAGATATGTTTTTTATAAGGAATCTGAATATGCTAATAGATTTTTTGTAGAATTAATAGTAAAAGAAATTTTGTGAATATTTTCTGAACTTTGGACGCGGTTTAAAAAAAATTGGAGGCATTGAAAAAAAACTAAACCCGGGATCGTTATCGCAAGAAAATTCTCTACAAAACCCTCAAAAAATCGTTTATGTTTTTTTTGTTGTCCAGTGTTATTGACCCACTGCTTTAAATAAATTTTTATTAGGGCACGTGCAAAGTGAGTTTTTAATTTTGTGGAATTTCAAAATTTCGAATTTTATTTTGTAATAAAACGCACATTTATAAGAATGCACATAAAATGCTTCTGAAATAAAAAATTTTTGAAAAATTAAAAAAAAATAAAATTTTTACAATTTTTAAAATTTTATGAAAATATAAACTCACTTTGTGGCCTTATAAAAAATGTAATTTTTGGAAGGTGAAGGTTTTAAAGAAAACGCGCAGGCAATATTATAAATGACCGGGGTTTATCGATTCCTTTGTAAAAAAAATACAAATAATAATATTAATTTCTAAGTAAGCAATAGTCTTAATATTTTTGCCCTTAAGTGCTGCGAAATCAAACCAATTTTGTTAAAATTGAAAAGTTTTTCTGAAGGTTTTTGGGTATGGCAATTTTATTTTCGGGCATCTCGCATTATTGAGAGGTATACATACGTGACCAACTATTTGTTGGTTCAGTTACAAGTTTGTTTAATTTAAAATACAAGGTCAGAAAAGCCTCATAATTCAAGATTTAAGCCCCAGGGGTGATAAAAGGTACACAAATTATAAGGCTAATGACTTATTATTTTTTTTTATTTTTAATTATTTGAAAAATATTCAATTTTTATTATAATTTTATCTCATTAATTTTTTAAATCAAACATAATTAACAAAAATATTTTAAATTTTCTATAAATTTTACTTTTTTTTTAATAAATCAAAGTTTTATTTCGTAGCAGTTAAAATTATCCTAGCCAGCCTACAATCTTTAAAAAACCCCTAGCCTCATAAAAGCCATGAAATAATACTGCCCCGGTTTCTCCAATCAATTTAGGTACATAATATTTGGCCTCCACCCTCAACATGGCACGATATAATATCGGGTTTAAATAAAATTATTTGAAGTTTGAATAACAGTCTAATTTAAAATATAAAAAATTATTAAATATTTTATTTTTAATTTTTCTATAATTTTTTCTTAAAATTTTTATTGTTACTAGCTAACTTACAAAGTTTAAGAAAAAAAGGGAAACGAATTTGAAAATTTTTAATTCGCAGGTCTGTTGTGTAAACTTTGCTCATTTAAAAATTTTAAAATTCGCAGGTCTTGTGTCTGAAATATGCTCATAACTCTCAAAATTTATTTTATTAACGAGAACTATATATGATAAATTTATTATCACACGATTAAGAGTATTACTTCAACACTGTGTATTTTATTGATAATTTTAAAAAAATATTTAGTTTGTAAAAAAAATTTTGGGCCGTATTTTTAAATTTGGGACGGGCCATTGAAAATAAAATTCAAGGCCCGGTCTAAATTAAAAAATTTGTCGGGCGGGCCGGAATATGCCCGATATGAACTTTTATATGAATTTTTTTTATTTCTGAATACATTTAGAGCAAATGCATTAGGTAAAATATTGTACAATGGTTAGTAAATTACGATGTAAAAACCAAATGTAATTTTTATCAACCGCTTTTGCCTGACCGCTGTTTTATTAAATATAATGGAGCAATATTTGAAATATTAAATTTTATTGTTTTGTAATATTTCACAATATTATATTTTATTTAAAATTTTTAATAAATGTATAAACAAAACAATTTCAAATTTTTTTTTAATGATTTTTAAGCAGGTAAGTCAAGTTTTAAAATTGCTTAAGAAATATTCAGTGCTCAAAAAATTAAATGAAATATTACACGTTTTTTTAAAGATATTAAAAACAATATTGTTATTATAAAAATCGGGTAAAAAAATAAAAGCCTTAAACTGCATTTCAACATGAAATTATTAAGGATTCCTTAGGGACTTTACAGAAAAAAAAGCTCAAAAATATGGTTACATGTAAATATATATTATTGATTTTTATATAACAACAATAAACTTATAAAAAACATCTAGGAACTGTAGTCAGAAGATATTCTTGCAGCAATTATAATGTGGGTTTTTATGTTTTATGACAAAATTTGTGTTACTGTTTAACTCATGTTTAAAAAAAGTACTTATTAGAGTGAAGGTAAAATCATATTTTAAGTTGGCAAATGTCAATATGAAAGCTGTCTAATTTTCAAAAATATGGTAAAGTAATGACCAAATTAAACACCCAAAAACTGAAAAAAGACCAACATTTTTTATAACAACAAATATTTAAAATTTGATCTCTTTCCAACTTTTAATATGTTAATGACCTTGAGCACTTGCAAGCTTGCTTCATTTTGGTTAAGGAGTGTTGAACTTAATTTAGTTAAATGGGTGACTACCAACATATCCTAAAGTCATCCAATTTATAAGGCCTAAATACCTAGGTCACTAGAAATTGATATATCATTTAACGTGAGCTACCCACTGGAGTTAAAAAAGCAAAGCTCTTACAGGTAAGCTCTCCCTTGAGAAAATAAATATAAAAATTCTAAATCACCAGTTTTTTCTTCACCTGCTAAACAATTTAAAATAAATTATGTTGATACTTAAAAAAAATTTACTTAATTAATCTTATTTATGTCAAAAATAATAACTATCACACCTGCATATATACTAAAAAAAATGTTTAACAGATTAAAATAAATCCATATATAATTTGAGAATATTTGTTCAAGTATTAATGGACATTGTTAACAAAACAATAAAATTATTTAAAACAATACATGCTCAAGCTGAAATATATGCATCATTATACATAATAACGACCAAACAAACTAAGTTTTCAGACACTCCTATCTATTGCTGTATATAATATTAAAAGAAATAAAAAAAAAATTTTGTACAAATTCAACTTGATAAACACAGCCTAAAAATAACCCATGTTTCTCTTACACAACTTTTAAACGTACTTATTTCATTGAAAAAATCAAGTTTAGGTTTTTTATTTTATTTTTTTATAGATATCTTTATATGTGGATATAACTACTTTTTAATCTAAATGCAATAATCAGTGAAAATAAATTTTATGCCACAAAAAAATATGATATTTTTCAAAATTAACTTGAATTTCTTTTGTGCGTAATTCTTCTATCCAACTACATACTTTATTGTAGGTTGCATCAACTAATATTAAACCAAGCTTACCCCTTCTTTTAATAAGTTGATCGGGCTTTGCAACAAGTCTCTATAATATTAAATAATCATGTATTATGAAAATAAAACAGATTATATGCTAATAATTACCTCTGTTAGGAGCCATGGATGGTTATTTGGCAAATTTACTAAGTCAGTGCTAGGATCAATCGATAAAAAAAAATTCTGGTCAGGAACATTGTTATTAAAGACAAATTTATTTAGTAAATCTTTGCCTTTTGCTTCAAAAATTGGTTTAGCCGACATTTGAATTTCCAAAATGTGACGTGAAAATCAGGCGATGAATAAAATTGAAAAAAGAGGCGCAAATTGTCGAAAAGGCTGCTTTGAAGTTGAACGCATTTGATTAGGTACTCTGCATCTTATAAAACGCCCTTTTGTACAATTTTTGTGATTAAAATTACTGTGCTTTTACTTGGTTAAAGTATCACCTAATATTTTAAAATTATATGTAAATAAGGTGTAGTTAGGGATATAATTGCTATATTGTAAAAATTAACTTTATGCTCCAATTTGCTTTTTTGAGCAGATACACTCCAATCGGTACCCGGAACTCTCTCATAAAAATGACGTCATTTGTACAATATCTGTTATGTACAATATCTGTGCTTTTTCTTTATTCAAGATCAATCACTCTCTAAAATTATTTTAATATCATATACCATCATCATATATATGAAATATGTAAATTAATTGATTTGGTTTAGGATATAATTGCTGTATTATGAAGATATATTTCATGCGCCATTTTGATTTTTATAGCAGAGTCACTCCAATCACTCCAATCATTTGATTAAGATTAAGGTGGCTAATTAAAAAAAAATTTAAAAAAATTTTTGTTCGCGTTCAGATTTATTTTATTTATTTTTTTTTAATTTTAAAATTTTTACTCTTTGACATTAAACGCATAATAAAAAGTCGCCAATCTTTGTATTAGCATAGTTTTTCTGAAGGGCGGATTTGAACTTATTTTATTTTCTTTTACCCGCGAATGGTATTGTGAGAAGTAACGCGAATGCTTCCATACGGACCCCAATTTAACACCTCTATAACTTTAAGAGTTTTAGAGCTATAATCTTCATTTTTTATTATTTTGAAAAGAAATACCTGCTCGTTAATTATAAACTAATATAAGTTCTCATTAATGATTACTGCAAATTTTATTTGACACCAAGTAAAAAAAAATGAAAAATTGAAATTTTTCATTTTTCCATATTACAGTAAATAATTCATGTCAATAAATTTAATGTATCAATATTATTGATCAAATCGGGTTTTTATGTCTAGTGAAACATTTAGAGAGTTTAATGAAAAAAAAATTTTTGATGTAAAAAATTATTTTTGGCTATTATTTATCATTTATCATAAAAGCTAGATAATTTAAAGGAAAAAAAAATAATTCATATCATTATTATAATATTGTTTAAGTTGAAAAATAGGATAATATATTGGTTGGGATTTAGTTGATTAATATTAAGGAATTTATATCCTGGTGGCTAGTCCACCAAGATTATAATTTCCTAGGATCGTTAGATGAAAATATTTGCTAGGAATATTAGACGAAAATATGGTTCGATAATTATTTTGATTAAATATAGATATGAATTATATAATAAATTTCAATGGTATATTTATATATATTTTTGGACAATGATGTGCATGATCTAATTTTAAATTAACTATTAAATCTAAATATACTTTTTATGACTTTTTCTACAAAATTCAAAGAAACTAATTTATTATGAAAAACTATTTCGTTGTGATGACACAGATGAATTTAGCCCATCAATCAATCAATTGTCTAGTAGTATAATCCATTAGTATTACGGGCTACGACACCTACCTTTTTCAGGGGGCATCGTACCTGTCGTAGTGTCGATTTATATTCCGGAAGATGGGTGTTTGCATGACCAAAATTATGTGTTGAATAATTGTTTTGTTTAGTTGCTAGGGGTGTTGAACTTTGCTGATCTCTTGTTCCGTTTTTTAAAATTATAATAAGGCCAACTAATCTTTTATATCCTGTACTAAGCGGGTATTCGTGCAAATCTTTTTAGCCATTAGATGTTATATAGGTTTTACGCCCTTCCCTTGCCAAGACCAGGAATTTTAAATCATTTTAATATTTGTATGTGTCAACTGGATTTAAATGGGGGAGATTAAAAAGGGAACCTTATTTTCAGGGTGACCCATAACACTTACAAAAACCAGTTTTCTAATTCCGCTATCACATTATTCATACCTTAGTAAATCTCCTTATTAAAATTTTTTTTTAACATTTTTCACTAAATAAATGAGAAGCTTTTGAGATACCTAAAAGTTATTTCCTATAAGAAAAACTATGTATCTTGCATATCTATAAACAGCTATTGAGCCTAAAAATTTATGTCCTTCAACCTCAAACCAATTTTCCAACCTAAAATACTTTTCCTACTTAATAGAATAACTATCGATTGTTATCGTGGCTTGATAGTAATGAGTCATTAATTTTTTTTTCCGTGTGAGGGGGAAGGGAAAAGAACTATGCATTATTCGGTATTGAATTTCCCATTATTATCGATTGGTGCAGCTTCGTCACCTCTCATTGTGTGTGGCTTGCTTTTTGTCTGTTTCTGTGTTTAGTGGTTTGCCATCCGTTGTAGATAAATAAATTTATTATTATTATTTTATATGCTCCTCTACGAAGTGCCTAGATTAGACGGGACTTTTGCCGTAATCCATTTAGGGTGATACTAGGACTTACACTTTCGAGAGTTATAGAACAACCTTATAAAAAAAGGAAAACCGAACCGGTATCTATTGCGCGAACACCATCTTTTCCATCAGTATGCAAAGCCTTGATTACGTTGTTGAGGTGTGATCTGTTTGAGAAATTGTTTTAGGTTGTATTAGTGTATGATAAATTTAATTGGGTGTATGAGTAGCGAAATATCGTTTGATGTTTGAGTAGAGACATATTTAATTGTGGATTATTTGAGTGTTAAAGTTACCGGTTAAAAGTTCATACCAATTAAGAATATTGAGAGTTCAATTTACGGGCTGATTAATGAGAATTTGAATTTTGTTTGTACCAATATAGAATATTGGAAGTTAATGAACTTCAATTCGTGGATAACGAAGGGGGGGGGGGGGGGAAGCATTGATTAGAGTCGATATCCATGTGTTGAGAGAATTACGCATTGGAAAATGTTTAGAATGTACTGTCAAGTTTAATGCTATCCTCCAATGTATATTCATGAGTGTAAGCCAAAATGTTTTTTTTTAAACTACGTTTTTTAATTTTTCCTGGTTCGTCCTCGGGTTTAACGGCACCATTGTTTAAGTTGAAAAATAGGATAATATATTGGTTGGGATTTAGTTGATTAATATTAAGGAACTAGCCCATGTGGCCCGGCTCCGCCCGGGCAACTTGACATTTTAATTAAACTGATTGGCTGTGTACACGACATTTTAAGTAAACTGATTGGCTGTGTACACGACATTTTAAGTAAACTGATTGGCTGTGTACACGATCAGTCTTAAAAAAAAGTAATCAAAAAAAATTGAAAAATTTAAATAAAAATTCAAAAATATCAAATATTTAAAAAGCTTTTATTAAAATATACATAAAAATTAAAAAAAATTTGTCTAAAGAATTAAATTCCAAATAAAATTGAAAATTTTTTCAAAGTAATTCATAAAAATTATGAAATAATAAAAAAATTTATTAAAATTTAAAAAAAAATTCATAAATGAAAAAATTTTTTTAAAAAGAATTAAATTTTAAATAAAATTGAAATTAATCAAATAAAATTGAAAAAATATCAAATATTTAAATAGTTTTTTTTTAAATATACACAAAAATTAAAAAAAATTTGTATAAAAAATTATTTAAAATAAAATTAAATCTGACATAATCCAAATATACCAAAAGCTTTAATAACTAATTATTCTAATTACAAATTCAAGTACTAATTCAGACTAAATCTATTTAATTTTAAATTAAAATAGTAACATATAAATCCCTAAATAGAAACCTATTTGGTAGCAAATATCATAATATCAAAGATCTGAAGTTAAAAGAAAAGAATTATTCCTATATACTTTCCTATGAAAATTAAAGCAAATAAAAATTTGATAATATGAAGAGCATTTTGTGCAAACAATTTTAATATTGTTTTTGGCTTTTCATAATATTTTAAAGCGTGTTGACTGATATTCAATATAATCATCTATTATTAGAATTATAATAATATTTATAGTAATAATATATATAATAATTTATGTATTTTAATTTTATATATAAGTAATAATGATATATCTCTATAGAATATAATTTTTATGGTATATTAATAAAACAAAAAAATATAATAATTGCTAAAATTTTAATCTTATAAAAGGGTAAGAAGTATATTTGCTAAAATTTTACTCTTATAAAAGGGTAAAAAGTATACTTGCCAAAATTTTAATCTTATAAAAAGTTAAAAAGTATACTTGTCAAATTTACTTCCTTATAATTTTTCAAGCATGGTATGCTATGAGGCTTTTTTATAGATATATTGTTTCCCTTAATTAAAATTCTGCCACCAAAATAACACTTCACAATGTTTGTATCTTTGTGGTGACTAATATATTTCATTTTGTAAGGCAGCCGTGAACGTTTATTATTTTCCATTTTCCAATTTAATGCAATGTAAAATAAAGCAACTTGCCTTTGATTTTATAAAAATTACATTTTGGTTTTATTACCAAAGTATTTGAATTCTCTCACGCTTCAAATCAAATATCCATCCAATAATTCAATCATTCACAAAACGCCTATTTATTTTTATTTTAAATAATAAAAATTATTATTATTGACTTTGGTTAATATAATTAATAAATATAAACATTTTAAATAGAATATATATGTATTATAAATAAAATTTAACTTTTACGTATTGCCTGCTTATAGGTGTATTTTTTTACCTGAAAATATATGGCCCAATCTTTGCAAAACAAATAAAGTAGCTATGTCAATCACTTTTTACCACAATAAAACTATCATTAAGGAATAGGATAAGACAAATTTTGATTGTTTTGGCGACCTTTTTGTGTGTTAATTTAATTCGTACAGAGCAACATGATTTCCAGGGTTTGGCGCCCTAGGTCTTTCACACCGCTATAGCTGAAGAGCTTCAATTTGCATAAATTTTAAGGGCCTAACTTGCTTACATATATTATGGATAAAGACGTTTAAAAAATATTTTTTAACTACTCTTTAAGACCGAAATCCCAAAAGGTACATTTATGTCCCTTTCGGTACCGGGCCGCTAACTCGGCTCCTATGGGCTAAAAGAGTCTGAAATTTTGAGAAAAAGTAAAGGACTATACTATTATGATTCGATAAAAATTTAAGAAAAGTCTGTAGTCAGAATTTTTGTCAAACCGATCCCGAGTGTAAAGTTCAAATTTTAATCCCCTGTTTAACCTTAAATATCTCGGTAACGGAAGCTGATAAAATCTCAAAACTTTCCAAAAACGTGGGCAATATTATAATAATTAACCTAAAAAATTTTAAAAATAAAACCTTACCATTTAAAGCGCTGAGAGAATTTCGTCGTTTAAACAAAAAATAAAACTTCCTAGTGGATAAAAATACAAACTCGACATTCCTAGGCACCTTATCGACAAACGATTTTTTTTTTATCGCTACTGCTAGAAAAAACTTTTTAAAGTTCGGTTTTTAACACCCACCGGAAGTCTCGATCGCTTCCTAACTATCTTTCCGCACACCTTCTCAACCTACCCTACAAAACAACACCTCACACGTCGCTCAACTACAAACCATCTCCGAGATCTAGCGTAGCAAAGAAAAATCGAGTTTGAAAATTGTATAGTAGATTTATATCCTGGTGGCTAGTCCACCAGGATTATAATTTCCTAGGATCGTTAGATGAAAATATTTCCTAGGAATATTAGACGAAAATATGGTTCGATATTTATTTTGATTAAATATAGATATGAATTATATAATAAATTTCAATGGTATATTTATATATATTTTTGGACAATGATGTGCATGTAATTTTAAATTAACTATTAAATCTAAATATACTTTTTATTTTTTCTACAAAATTCAAAGAAACTAATTTATTATGAAAAACTATTTTTTGCAAGTTGTGAATCAATCAATCAATTGTCTAGTAGTATAATCCATTAGTATTACGGGCTACGACAAATACAAACATTTTGTATACTTAATAATTAAAACTA
>JAUIRJ010000524.1:0-14403 GCA_030555515.1 Acutogordius australiensis | reverse complement strand
CAGGGCTGGGAAAAAAAACTTAATGGGCTTTTTTTTAACAAGTTTTTGAGCTTTTTCCCCAAATGCCCACAAACTCGTGGGCATGGCAAAAGAAACGCCCCTTTTCTTGCTTTAAGAAAAGGGGCTTGTTTAAAAAAAGCCCCGTCTCTTAAAAATAAACTTCTAGGAGCTTTAAGAAAAAATAACCCACCCATCATTATTATAAAGAAAAAATCAAAATTGTTCGAAATTATTATAAGGAAAACATCAAATGGGTTTTTAGGGCTCTTTTTAAGAGCCACTTTTTGTGGGGGTTTTTTGCCCCTTTTCTTAGTAAGGGCTCTTTTTGAATTCTTATTTTGGCCCTTTATTTGTAGCCCCCTTTCTTTTTTTATGTTTTGGGGAAAAAAATGAGCCAAAGTTTTTTGGTTCATTGTTTTCCCAGCACTGATTGCTACTGCCCCGGATAAATATAATACAGGGGAAAGTGAAGTGTCAAAAAAATGATGGAACCAAAATATATAATGTTACAAAATAATTTTGATTAAATTAATTATTAAAAAAAACGGCGAAGCTTTTTGGCCTAATATCAATTTATTAAAAATTTTTAAAAATATAAAACAAACCGTTTATTTTCGAATTTTTGACTATAATTAGGTATAATTAGCACACATTATGATAAGAATAGCTCTAATTCCCATTAGAGCTATAGTTAGAGCTATAGTTAGCCATTAACCAATATTCTCTATACATGTGGCCAACTTCGAAATATTGCTCATTCATTTATTAAGGTCGTTTACAAAACCTGGTTACTGAAAGTGAGATACAGGTCGGGGCCCGAAGTTTTTAAGTTGGGCTTTTTGCTTTACCAAGTCATTTGATAGCTTAAAGAAGGGTGCGGTGACCATAACGTTTATTTTTTTTAATAACTTGAGTTAAGCGGAATTCCCCAAGCTTTTTAAGCTGAAGCCAACAAAGATGCCCTAAAAATTGTGTTGCCCTTTTCTCAATATTAATTCAGACAAATTTAGAAATGTATTAAAAGTAATTATAGTTTAAAAAATCGTAAATGTAAATTTTTAAGCAGAGTAAAACGATTTGCAAATATAATGTGCAAAAAATTGATAACTGTAGGGCCAAGCCCTATTTTCCACTGATAAGCCGGCCTTAAGTATTTCCGCTCGTGGTAAAAATTCAATCATAATTAAAAAAGTAAAATTGGAAAAATAAATTATTTTTCGAACCACACCAAAAACTAGATTAAAAAAAAGTTTGTCTCCTATTAAAGAATAGAGAACATTTTGTTAATAATACAATGTCAAAAACCTTTTTTTTAAATGTCCTTGATAATGTAATTGAATAACCATATTTAAGTATCAAATTAACACTTCCAAGAATAGAGCATGCAATTTTGAAATTTGTGCAATGTTTAAAACAAAAATATTCTTACATTTTCCGAGAAATTTGGCAAACAAAAAAATACACCCATACTCTAAAATTGTTTTAAAAAAGCACAATCATTATGATTTTTTTTAGAGGTCAATGCCAAAGTCACGTTATTGTATAATGTTTTTAAAGATATACCAATCAATATTAATGTAAATTTGCAAAATTAAAAACACAAGTTCGACAAATCATTTACCCATAAAAATACGATCAAAATCGACGCAAAAGACCACCTGCCTGAATGACAGGGCCAACAGGACGGAAATAAAATAAAAGCCGGGTCTATTTAAAAAAAATAATTTAAGGGCCAGGTAATTTTTTTTTTCCTATTGTTGCCTTAAAGTTTTTAGTTAGTGTTTATAAGGATATATGGATAAGTTACCAAACAATAAAGAGTATAACTTCAATACAGTATTGAATTGATAATTTCATAGCAAAAATTCATAGCCTACAATATAAATATAAAGGGCTGTGAATGTATTTTGGGGCTAGACTTTATAAATATTTTTTAATTATTTTTGTAAGCCTGCTACAAAAAAAAATTTATTTAACAAAAAAAATAAAATTATTTACTATAGAGAATTAGGTATACCCAAATGTACAATAAAAAATATATCTGATTACTTAAAAGGTATTTATATTAACATCTTAAACTTAATTACTAAAATAAATTAAATGTTTTTTCAGATAATCTAGAATTTTTAATAGACTTAACTGTCATTTTCCTCTATAAAATAAACAAAATTAATAAAAGGGATCTCAAAAAAACAAATAAGCATTTACAAATTGGACATCTATCAGTATGAGCCTTTTCTCAAATAACTTTGGCAATTTTTTAATATTTGGTTTTTTATACAAAAATTCACAGTCTTAAGCAAACAAAATATAAGGTCTCAATTATTATATATAAGCATTGAAAACATAATTTTTTATTTAATGAATACATTTAAGTATGTATTTATGGAAAATAAATTTTAATCCGACAAAACTTAAAACATTTATTAGAGCTTTGTGCTAAATAAAAAAATTTACATTGAAATAAATAACATGCAACTAACCTGAAGCTCTTCAAAACCCTATCAAGATTTTCATGATGTGTCTTATGGTGTAATAAAAGCCCATCAATATTTGAACCTCTTTCGGCTAACTATAAAAACAATTAAAAATATTTAAAAAAAAAATAGAAAAATATTATTAATTAAACTTTTTCTTTAAGTTCATCATCTTCACATTTATAACGTAATTTTTCAAATTCATAACGAGTTATTTTTGATAAAATTAATACGCTTTTTAAATTCATCGTTGATATATGTGAGCTTAAAATAACAATTTTTTTGAAATTGAATAAAAAAGGAAAAAATGATTTTTGAAAATATATCATACAACAACTTTGGTTTTAAACCCTTTGGCATTCAGGTGACAAATGAGCGCATGGTAGCAACATTGCGTCTTAGGCCACATTGCTTTTATTTTATAAAATATAAAAATACCTTATTTATCATCAAATGAAAACATATTGCATTAGTTAGTTATAAAAAAAAGCACTTTTCAACTATCAAAACAATAAATCGCTATGCATCGTATCAGCACCAACTAATGCAAAATTTTTTTAATAATAATAATAGTTGTTCTTAATAATTAAATAAAAAAAAGTTATAGCCAACGGTGCAATTTGCTGCCATGCAATTCTACAATTACTCTGTCTTTTAACGCATGTATGATTAATTCATCTCAAATGCAATATTTAGTAAATTATTTCATCTGATAATAACCTCAATCTTTACCCAAACTAAATAAAATTAAATTCTAATTATAAAATTAGCTTAGCCTAATATTTCCCTAACTCTATTAACCTCATAAAATACATCTAATCCAAACCGAATGGATAGATGGATATCAGTTATAAAGTATATTATGTGCATTTTTGCTGCTGCCACGCGTTAGTATATTATCTAAATGTCAAGGGTCTAAAACAGAAATTGTATAATATGTTTTAAGTAATCAATTTTTTCTTTTTTTATCCAATTTCAAAAAATTGTTATATAAGGGTGCGTGCAGACTGGTTTCATTTTTTTGAAAAATTTTAAAAATTTTGAATTTTTATTTTTTTTTTTAAATTTTTTTTTTAAAACTTTTCTCTCAGAAAAACATTTTAAATGCTAAACCAAATTTGGCAACTTTTTGTAATAAAGCGTTCAATTTCAAAAGGTAAAAATTTTAAAATTTTTAAATTTTTCAAAAAAACAAACTGAGTCTGAACGCACCCTAAAGTCACATATCAACGATGAATTAAAAAAGGGTTTTAATTTTACAAAATATCTGACGGGCTTAGATTTATAACGAATATAGGGTAACAAATTAAAGCTGTGGCTATATTTTTGAATAATATTAATGGCCAAAAAATATTTGAGTCAAAAAATTTAAAATTTTGTTAAATTATTTTAAATTTGAAATATGTTTTTATTTTCCAATTTAAAATTGCCAATTTGCAAAAATTTTTGTTATAAGTTTAAGTATATTAGTATCAGGAGCGTATTTAAGGGTTGTCAAAATGGGGCAATTGCCCCCCTTTAGAATTTTTTTAAATTTTTATGGTGTATTTTGCGGTTGAATTTTAATATTGAACATATAAAAGGGAATAAAAATCAATAAAATTGCTGTTTTTTGGAAAATATACAGCCTTATAAATTAATTTTGCAAATAAAATATCAACATTAAAATTTAATTTGTAGTTCCCAAAAAAATTTCTTGTCCCCCTTTAGAAAAGTATCTGCATACGCCCCTGATTAGC
Organism: Acutogordius australiensis; assembly: GCA_030555515.1. Taxonomy (NCBI): domain Eukaryota; kingdom Metazoa; phylum Nematomorpha; class Gordioida; order Gordea; family Gordiidae; genus Acutogordius; species Acutogordius australiensis. The sequence goes on along the minus strand of JAUIRJ010000524.1, from coordinate 10,187 downwards.
ATCAAAAATTGTACCTTTTAAAACCTGGAGGACTTATTTACATTAATTGTCATGTACTTTAAAATTTTGATAACGACCTTATGAAACGATCTAAATAAATTGTTTTAGTTAGGACTACAGAGTTCAAAATTTTTAAGACCAATGAGCTAACTTTAGGTACCAGATCTGCCATAGTAAAGATTATAAAATCCATTTTTTGTTATTATAATCAAACTTTGGAAGCCAGCTTTGATAAACTGGTAATTAACAAAAAAGATTCAAATACAAATAATCTAGAAAAATATATTTTATATTAGGGCGTGTTCACCATTCAATTTAATTTGAAAATTTAAACTTTTATTTAAATCTTAAATTATCAACCATTGAACAGCATTTTCAAACACTTGAAGCAATTGCTTTAAGTATATCTAGAAATCTTAATAAACACATATCTAATTCTATATAATAGCTAGTCATTTTAACAAAACTCTTAGATACCCTTAAAAGTTTTTTAACATTAAAACATTACTTGTTCATAAAAATTATATTTTTCAAAATTTGAGTGAAGTCTAAACTCGCCCTTAAAACCAGTTGTTAATTTTACTTATAAAATTATTATTTTTAAAGCGATAATACATCTTATCCTTTTCAGGTTGGAGTGCTAAATATTCAGTATAACCTAATTGACGTATAAGATATATTTAAATCTTATCAATATTTGAGATAAAAAAATATAAGTTAAAAGTAATTTTAATATGAAAAGAAAATTTTGTAATGTTTTTACCTTTAATTAATGTCAAGGCCGGAAAATTATTTAATTTGGTTAAATTTGGCTATTTTTCATATATGGAGGAGAACGGGGCGAGGTGGCGAAGTAATTTGCGAAATGGCGGAAAAAATGATTTTTTTGACTCGAAATATCTGTTAAAATATAACAGTTGAAAATAAAGTTGTATATGATTTAAATACAGTATTAAAATACCAATCTTTTGAGATATACAATGATTGAATAGATCATCTATAAAAAAAGTTATGGTCAAATATTGAAAAAACAACCATCTCGCCCCGCTCTCCCCTACCTAAGAAAATAGCAGAAGGCAAAAGAAACTTCGGAAAATGGGAAATATATGAGATGTTAAAAATGTATAATTCTAAAGCTTAGATCATAGGATTGTAATTAAGGTCAAATATAAACTTAAACATTAAATCTCTTCACGAGGTTGAAGCTTAAGTTTAAATTAGACAAGTCAACAAATTTTTGAGATTTATGAGTTAACTACAAAGATCAAACCTGCTATCTTAGGGATTTTCAAATTTACCTTTTTTTTAAATTAAACTCAGTAAGTCAGCTGTAAACATAAAAAATATTAGAAAAAATGTAAAAAAAACAATTAAAGATTCAAAAACAAAATATTGTTGAAATTTTGCTAATTCACATCAGCTAAACGGTTATATTCAAACTTAAAATAATATTTTTATTGAAAACCGATAATATATCGTGTCGAATTTAAGTTTGGACGCGAAACATTCTACTTTATCTAAATGCTGTTGTAAAAGCTTGATTTACTAAAAAAATTTATTATTTTTTTTGAGATGATATTTACAAGAATTTTTTATATAAAAAAATTCGATATTTTTTACAATATTTTTGAGGTCGCAAAATCTGTCAAGTTGGTCAAAAAAGGCCATCAATCGATATGAACGGATCTAAGGAGCCGAAAGCGGAAAAAAATACAAAAAACAAAATGTATATGAGATAAGGCCATCGATTATTAGAATGTATACATTTTTGTTTTCATAAACTTATATTTCCTAACATTGTTATTTCCTGTGTTAGACAACTCAGGTTCTCAATGGTAAAATTTTATGCGAAATTGCAGTTCGCATGTGTTACCTAAGGTTTGAACCCTTATGAATTGCTATACTTAACTTAAACAAACAAAACGTAATCGGATACAAATGCGTAACTACTAAATAAAACTCTTTAGTTTTATTTTAGCATATTTTAAATTTTTTATTATTGTTTTATATATTAATAAATGATTATAGCATGTAGAATAAAGAAAAAATAAAATAAAAAGCAAATGTGTGGTCTTGCAACAATTAGATCAAGTCCGAATCTGAAATTTTCCAGCTTTTGTAAGGTATTTGACCCCCTTAAAGGGTTTATACTTTTCAACCGGTTCATGAAGGTCCAGCCGACTGACACGTATTCCAGATATGGCTAATTGAGGAATGGTAAAATGCAAATTTATCGTGGGAGAAAATTCAGGCGCAGTTGTGCCAGGTTGAATGGTCATCTTCAATGAGCACAAGAATTTTCATTTAAATATCAATAAATTTTTTAAGCTTTCGCATATTAGATTAATCTTATTTACAAAAAATGGAAAAATATATACCTAAGTTCTAATTTTAGAAGATATAATTTGATGTTTCGCCTAAATTAAAATCTATTTAACAATCATCGCCAGTTTTTTACACATAGAGAGAAAAAATGTTAACACTATGAGAGGCAAAAAGCAAACCAAAACCGTAATATCTGTAATTAAATATAGGCATATTGATGCTAAAAACCAATATATTTTCAAATTTCTTACAGTTCCTTTAATCTGAGGTGCCCCTTTAAACAACTCAATGCGTCCAACATCCCATTCAAAAAGCTTGGAAACGGGGTCATATGTGTAACTGCCTTGGCTTGCGCTGAGATTTAAGTTTAAAAGTGATTTAGGCATTAGTACGTCAATCCGACAGCTTTCAATCTGAGCAACAAATAAAAGTTATAAATTCACAAATTTTGGATATTGCTATTAAATAAGTATTATTTCTGCAATTTTCGCAATTTTCAAAAAAACATCAAATCGTCAAAATTGGAATTTATCCACATGATGGCCTTATCTCATATATATATATTTCATTTTTCATAATTTCTTCCGGCTTCGGCTCCTTACATTCGTCCATATCGAAAAAATGGCCTCTTTTGACCAAATTGACAGATCGAGAATACAAAAGAAAAAATTTAAGAATCTTTTTTCATATAAAAATCCCTTGTAACTTATATTTATCATCCCTCAAATAATTAAAAATAAAGTTTTATAGAATGTCAAGCTCTTACATCAGCATTAGATAATATAAAATATTTCGCGTCCAAACTTAAAAACGACACGATATATTATCGGTTTTTAATAAATATTTTATTTGAAGTTTGAATTTAACAACTTAGCTGTTTTTGTTTTTCAGTCTTTTTTGTTTTTTTGGCATTTTTTCAAAAATTAATGTTTGTAGCTGACTAACTAAGCTTGATTAGAAAAAACGGTAAACGGATATGAAAATTCCTAAGATGGCAGGTTTGATCTCCGTAGTTAGTTCATAACTCTCAAAAATTTGTTGAACTGTGTTATGATGATAATTAATATAACCCCAGGTTCAACTTGATACAGAATATCAATATTTTTTTATTTTTGACGAAAACCTAAGATTAAAGTTTTAATGTTAAAAGAAATCATTATCTTCCCTTATTTGTAGGGCCAAGACAATATAAAATATAGAAATAAGAAACAACATAGATAAGTACACATTGTAGATTAGTTAATTATAGCTTTCACCAAACCTTTATTATTATTGATCTTTGATATATAAATCGCCATTTTAAAAAAAAATATATTTTTCAACTTGATCTAAAAGAAAAAAATTATCCGGAAAATGATCGGGTCATAATTGAATTTTTATTATTAACTAAATCTAGGTAACGAAAAATTGGGTCTAAAATCTTATGATTATCTTCATTAATTAAAATCAATTTGCGGTATTTTGCACTTTTCCTAGCTTAATATCTTACTAAAAGACATACCGTTTTACCCATTGTGTTACGTGGCGCAATAATAATTTCCAGTTTCCCGCTATTGTAGCTAACATAATCACCGTTTCCGTTGTTATTATTCGAATTTATATTTCCACCGTTTTTACCTCGTAAATTTGCGTTGTTGCTATTGTAGCTAAAGGTATGTTGTATCAGGATTGGAAGGGCATTACTAGTTAAATTGTTTGTCGTATTAACCTTCGATATTATGATATTAATAACACAGGTCAACGAATATTAATGTGAGAAGCGTAAATTTTACGAAAACATAAAAGAATGCATCCTTATGATGGCCTAATCTCATATATACTTTTCGTTTTTCTTAGTTTCTTCCGTCATTGGCTCCTTAGATCCATCTATAACGAAAAATGACCTTTTTTGACCAAATTCACAGATCTAAATATACCCTAAAAAGAAAAAATTTAAAAATCTTTTTTGCATATAAAAATCCCTTGTAGCTTATATTTTTAATCACAAATAATAAAAAATAAATTTTATTCATATTTCAAGCTCTTACACCTGCATTTAGATAATACAAAATATTTCGCGTCCAAACTTAAATACGACACAATATATTATCGATTTTTAATGAAAATTTTTATTTGAAGTTTGAATTTAACAGTTTAAATATTGTGAATATGCAAAAATAAAATTTCAATTTATTTTTGTTTTTGAATCATTTTGGTCTTTTAACCTTTTTTTTTTAAATTTTCAATGTTTATAACTGACTAAGTTTGATTAGGAAAAACGAACGAATTTTATATTCCCTAAGATGGCAGGTTTGATCTCTATAGATAACTCATGACTCTCAAAAAATTGGTGACCTGTGCAATGAGAGAAAAAAATAGTAAAAAAGATGGAAATAATAATGGCATAAAATTATTAATAATTGATATTTATAAGATGTAGTAAGTGGATTATGTTTCATAGTCCACTATACTAGGAGATTAATGCCATGAATTTTTCATATTTAAGATAAGTCTATAGTCACGATATTAAATCGTACCCATTTCAATTTCCTAAATAACAAGTGGTAGTTGGGTTTGATTCTTTCCAGATTTACACAAAATATTAAAAAAAAAGAGTAATGCTTAAATTCCTTAAAAATTCCAGTTTATATGTTTAATAATTAAATAAATTAAAAATACAATAAAAAAACATTAGATAACAAAATTTTAAAGTTTTTTTCCAGGTAAGCAGAGCTCAAGATGATAATATTAAATAAGAGAAAAATAAAAAAGCATGGGAATAACCTTGTATGACATGAGCCTAAAATTGCCATCAGGTGGAATAAAATTGAGTTTTTTATCGCTTTCCCAATATTTTAAACGGACACATGGATGGAAACTAGCATCATCGAGGATACGAGGATTGGTAAAGCACATAGTAAGCTCAGGCATACCTCCAAGTTTGATCGAGCAATCAATCTATTTGTATCGAAGAATCACAAGCTAACAAATTTTGTAAAGTAAAGTAACTCATTAGAAAACGAATGCTTTATATCAAATTTCAAATTCTTTTCCGCTGTTTCAAATTAATTTTTGTAAGCCAATTTACACTAAATACCTAAACTATTAATTCATTATTGTAAATCTATTTAAACAATTATACTAAAGTTTGTAGACGCAGAACTTACATAAAAAAAAGTGAATTTGAGATTCCCTCATACCTTCCCTATAAAGGGGCACCGTAACTATTTTGGGCTTTGGCTCTTTTAACTTGAGCTGGGCAATTAATTTTGCCGGCGAGTTAAATGGCAAGATTTACTCGCACGGTGACCCAGTTTTCTAGCATAGGCCTTCAATTTGGGCATATAGTTTAGGGCCTACTGTCTATTAACCGCTAAACAGCTTCAAAGTTGCACTTACTGCCGAAGGAAAAAGCCGTCTATGCACAAAACCGAACCCAAACCTCTTGCGTGTTAGGCAGGATTATTTGCGACTGAGATATCTGAGAACAAAGATATCTTTTATGGAAAACTAAAAAACATAAATATAAATGATTTTTTATGTTAATACAACCAAAAGATTAAAGCTTTAAACAGTTATATAAATAATTTTGACTATTTGGATATAATCTCAAGTTCGGACGTCAACTTTGTAATGAATAAATTAAGTTTGCAAGAATTGATCTCAATTATGGGACAAATTTAAAATTTTAAACAGATATCAATCTTTATTTCAAATAAAAAGCGGCTTTCATTGAAATTTGTTAACTTGTTATATAAACATGCAAAATATACTTAGAAAACGACTATTGATCGAACTTAAATAAACCAAGAAATTACATTTCCTTGTATGTCAGCTGTGATAACTGAGCCAAACTTATCAATAATGGCATCGATTTCTTCAATAACATCGAAATAGGCCTCGTTGTTGGTGTATTTGATGCCAGTTCGTCTCCAAGGAACATTTGAAAGTTGACCTTTAGGTAAATCAGAGCCGAGACTGTATGTCATGTAAAAAATACAAAGTTCTTTTAAAAAATTTAATTGATGCAGATGAAGCTCTAAGATTGTACTATAGTTTTGGATATAAATAACCTTAATATCAAATAACTGCTTATTTGCTTATAGTAAAAATGGTAGAGGCATTTTTTTTATTTTACATAAAAATTACGGTTTGCTCAATAAATGTTTATTTAATATTCTCTTAAAAATTGTAGGCCCCAATGGGTACAACAATCAAAACTAATCTAGGGTTGTGGGGGAATTAACAGTACAACTACCTATATATTGAATTTGTAGGCCCATGCAGACTAATCTATCAGCAGTCTAGATTAAAATAAGGGGAGAGCTACTCAAAATACATACAAATTTTCTCTAAATGGGTAAAGTTATTTTTTTATTTTCTCTATTTTATAACATACTTGGGCTCATAACCCTACATTCATATATTTTGATTGTTTTTTTATTTTATTTTATATTAGGTGAAATCATATTATCTCGTTAACACCTTAATAAAAAATATATTTTGGCCTGTATAATAAATATTTACAGTTGATGAAACAGACTTAAGCCTCTCATAACAGAGTCAAAAAAACCCTACATGCTTTATTTAATTTATATTAATAATTTGATTAGATACAAGTGAGATTAATGTAATTGAATTATAGCATTAAGGTATTATGTGGAGTTAAGTCAATGTTTAACTCTTTTTTTTTAATTTTAATTAATTAAACAAAAAATCAGGCCAGCCTTAAATCTATGACAGGCCAACAGGTGCAAATAAAATTTGTGATGAAGCAGAAACTTGGGAACTACAGCCTGAAAAACCTAATTCACATGCCCATTTATAATTATACAGTCATCAGCAAATATTATTTCTATTATCATAATGGTTTGACTCATGTATACTTATCTGTTTTTCTTTAAAGTTGTGGGTTTTGTATTATTAAAACTTGGCAGAAAGGAATAAAATAATGAGAGTTAACAGTTAATTTTTTTCCCTTAATTAAAAATAAAAAAAAAGAAACGTAAACAAGAGTTTTGAAATAATTATGATTGCTTATGCAATTAATTTATTAAAATTTACTTTGATTTTCCAGTCACTGTGTTGGTAATTGTCCTTAAAAAATTTGGTGGTGGTATCAGTTCTTTTAGTATATTTGGCTCTGTAATTAAAGGAAACCCATTATCAAGCATTTCATCAAGCACCTAAATTAAAAAGGCATGATAATGAAAAAATGCACAGATTAAAAATATAATATTAAAACAATTTTTTGATCTTATATTTTATATGATTATTTAATTAACCTCATAAACAACCACATAATTTTCCTTGATAATAGTTTCATTACATTCTTGAAAATAATCAATGATAACATCTACTATTTTGTGTAAAAACTCAATAACAAACAAGGGTGGACCTTAATGATTATAATATATATTAATTTTACATTCCGTAGATATAACAGCAACAAAAAATAATTTGCATCTATAAATATTAATTAGCGTATGCTTTGGAGTTGCAATAACAGGCTGTATATCATCAAAACTTGTTATCTAAATATGTAATACAAAATAATGTACCTTTTTTTGTTCCTCAAACAAATAATCACATATTGCTCTACCAATTACACTTTTCCAATGCTTTTCCATAAAAATGTCCCTTTAAAATTCAAGATTGTTAAAATATACCCATGTTTGTTTATTATAAATAGACTGTGGATCATCGTATGTAACACAGGTGGATTTTATACATATGATTTTAACAATTTTTTACGCAATTTAAATTATAAAAATTTTAAATTTCGATAAAATATAAAATCAGTTGGTTCAATAAAGTGTTCAGGTAACCGTGACATTTTTTTCTAGTTTTTATTAGATTTAAAATCTACACTATTCAAAGTTTATGATGTTTTTTGTTACTCAAATATATTCATTTATTAAATATGATAATTGTTTTAATTATAATTTTACATCACTTAAACTACTTTTAAAGTTTGTATAAACATTGTGTCAAATTTTTGCAATTTAGTACTATTTGCCTAAGCCTATTAAATTTTTACTTACCTTACAAATTTTTTAATATGCAATGTATGGTTTATTGCAAATTTCAACAATTTTAAGATATATTTATTTTATTAAAAAGTGTTAGAGTTGAGTAAAAAAAGTTAACAATTAAAATCTATATATGTTTTATTATTTATAGTTAAATTAAATTTTTTAACACATACTATTGATATTGTAATTTTTTTATTTTTGTATTTATTTATGCTTTTCTCATTCATACTTAGTATCCATGCGTACCAAAATACACTATTTCTAATATATTGAAGGATTTTTGTTATTATTGTTAAAAGCAGTTTTTCGCTAAGAAAACTATTGACATAAGATCATTGTTATATTATATGACTTAAAGCTAACTTTATTAATCACATTTATTGAATGTTTATAATTTTTTTTTAAATTAAATTATAGTAAATAGTCAAAAAAAATTAACTATAACTGTAACCAGTTAAATTTTTGATAGTTTTTGTCTATTCCTGTTAATGTCAGCTCTCCCTTCAAAAGTGGTTTGGTTTTTCTAATACGTTAACAGATGGCCTATTATGATATAAATAAGATTACATTTATTTTAAGATTTAAATTTATTTTCTATGGTTTGTACAAATGAGTTTTTAGAGATTTTCATATATGTATTTTCCAGTTTTTTATAATACAGAGAATGGATGTTGTTTTGTTTACAAAATTAATTAGTCTGTGAAAATAACTTAGGTACATTTTGTATATAAAAATTAATACACTTAGACCCAGATTGAATTAAAATTTTTGTATGGCTGATTAGGAGAATTTTTTAAAATAGAATATAAATCAGATTTTTTAAGCCTTAAAATCAACATAAAAATTATGGCCATATGATTTTCAACAAAACTTTTGCTTTGGTAAAAATTTTTACCTTGCCTTGTTCTTATATGTTAATTTTGCTCTATCAAAACTATTTAGTTGTCCAAAATTCAAATTATGAAACATCTATATATTTTGATCATTAAAGTTTTTTTTATAATGGATAAAAGTAATAAAATAATTCTGTATGTTTTTTTTTCAAATTAAAAACAAGTAGTTAATTTTTGCAATTCTTAATGCACTTATGACCTCATTGCAAAGTATAGAATTTTTTACAAATTCTTTAATCATATTATTTTTAAGTTTTTTTCTAAATAAATTATAAAGTTTATAGTTTTTAAAATAATTTAGCAGATTTGTAGCATAGAGAAATATATGACTAAAAAATAAAAATTTCAATATTAACATTGACTGTATATCAACATTGAACACTTTCTTTTAGCACCACTTCAAGCTAGAATTGCTGGGTGTATCTTGCATGCACACACAATAGAATTAAATTATGCAATACAATAATAATTATGATTAAACCTTGATCTATCAAACAACAAACCTCTCTCTTTCTCTCTCATCACAATTCATAAATGTCTAAGCTCCCTTCTTCCTCATTTCTGTCTCGTATTCCTTCCCACATGCAATCAGTTCTTCTTCACAATGTATAAAGGCACATGCTTTCTCAAAAATTACAAAAGTCTTTTAGTGATAGTATTAATAATTTCAATGTTTATATATTATTTTAATATTTTTGAATTTATAAAAACATTTCTTAAAAATGCAATTTGTTAAACCCATTTTTTTAAAAACCAACCTTTTTAGTTTAATTTTTAGTTTGGATGCAAAAATTTGTTGTTTTAGATGGTATTACTTTTTTTAAGATTTTCTGTCACCAGTGTCACCCATGGCGGGGATGTCAAAGTGATAGTGAGAAAAAAAATATTGATTATTTTCAAGACAAATTTTTTGGTTTGTGCTATTAAGGGGAATACATATACAACCTTATATGAA
>JAUIRJ010000523.1:0-14404 GCA_030555515.1 Acutogordius australiensis | reverse complement strand
AAATTTTGCCTTCGACGATACTGCTAACGAGCATAAAACATATCATTCCTTAAATGGTATAATTTAAATATATTTAGGTTTTAAATTTTATCTCATCCTTAATTTAAAAATTTTATGATTTTTAAAGGTACCATAAAATTAACTGGATTTAGCAAAGCCTGCCATTTTCCTCTCCCAACTTCAGGCTCTCCACAGAGACCACACGTGTTGTTAAGTCACCTCAACGCCCATTATACAGCTCCCGAAATTTTGCTGAAAAGGTAATTTACCATCATCTCAAACAATGGTTTCTTTAAAGACATTTACCGCACTTTTTATTTACTAAGTTTTTCAAGTTTCAATAATAACATCAAATCATTATTATTTCCGAATATAGAATCATAAATACGACTCCAAATCCGGCCATAAACTTACACCACCACCCATCTTCAGCGTTAACGTCTAATAACAATTCCTTTTCCAACAACAAGTCTGGTGCCGGAGAAACGTCCAATGGATCCATCAGGCAAGGACAGGCTTTACAGCAGAGTCCCACTACTAATACCAAAAGTTCAAGCAATGTGATAAACATAACTTACAGTAATGGTTACGATTTTTATTCCTACCCTTACATCGAATCCCCTAACGTGGTTATCTCTCTCTCCAATGACCTAGCCATCTTGGATGACTTAAATTCCCTGGGGGAATCTGCAGCAGCCACTGATGACAAATCGGCGAGCAGTAACGCGCTAACAAAGCAAGACAAGTAATTGATTTTTACTAGATAGAACATAAAACCAAAAAAAAATTTCAGTGCTCTATATTATTGGTTCTTATATAACTAATACTATGTGACAAGGTGCATTACACATTAAAATATGGGTTATCATTTTAAACAGGTTTGAGATTTTATTGAAGCGTATTCGCGACGCCGACCTATACAACGACCAAATTCATCGCGGAATGATTCTCTCCTCCGGCATTGATCCTACTGTTTCTTTTAGCCTTTCGGCCGGAGAACCCTCTCTCAAATCCGATGTTTGGAGTTTAGGTTAATATATACAATAAAAATTGACCTTTTACTGAGAATTAAAAATATATATGCTTAGGTTTAAAAAAGATTTTTTTAGTATATCTGTTGGCAGGGGCGTATTGAAGGGGGGGGGGCAATTGCTTTAGAATTTTTTTTTAATTTTTATGATGTAACCAGCGGTTGAATTTATATATCAAACATATAAAGAAATAGAAATTAATAAAATTGCTATTTTTTGGTAAATATACAGCCTTATAAAATAATTTTGCAAATAAAATATCAATATTAAAATATAATTTGTAGTTCCTTTCCTCCTAAAAAATTTCTTGGAGAAGAATTATAAGATATTATACCAAATACCCATTTTTAAATAAATAACATTCTTAATGTTCAATTAAATAATCAAATAAAATGTATATATATTGGTAAACACTTCTTAATCACGCTTTTATATAAAATGTTAATTCATAAAATTATATAAATTATTAGCTATTATATGTTTTTTCTGGTACATAAAATTTTCTCTAATTGCTTATTGTTTTAAATTTTTTGGGCGAGTGAAATAAAAATGCATGAATTACAAAACAAAGAGGACTACATTTTAAATTTTCTCAATCTTATTATTATATTATTTATTTAGGATGTTTTTTCCACATTACAACATCCATTTTTGATGATACTAATTAGTGTATTTACTGTCAACAAAAAACAACATAAATGCTCATTTTTTACGTTTTGATATGCAATACCTCAAAATCGTTGCTCTTTTGAAAAAATCGATATAAAATTTCCTGAAAAAAAAAAGTTTAATCCAAGCATTCACATGTTACAATTTGTGATGTGGTATTATCACTATATTCAGTCAAAATTATAATTATTTCAAAATTAAAATTTTATAGTTTATGGATCATGTTTATATTATAAATAATTTTATTGATATTTAATTAATATTATACAAAATCTATAACATAAAATCGAAAATCTGTTTTAAATTTTGCAATTGCTCTTTACATTTTGGAATACGTTTTATTTAGGTATATTGGTATTCTATCTCCTTACTGGTGGAACCATACCTTACATGTGCGATACGGATGTCACCTTGCCTTTACCTAATCGAACCACAGTCGCGAGTAGGGCAGCTTCGTCGCCTGACACCAAATCGCTGGCACAACAATCCGCTCCTGTAGGGTCAACAATGCTACAATCCCTTGATCACCATGGTAAACTTAAACAAATGTTGTTTTAATAATAGTTAATTGATTTTTACCATTCTGAGAAAACTTGATTCTGTAATTCAACTTATATCTTTAATTTTATTAGCTTCGCCACTGACCGCTTCTGCCTGCGAGTTTTTTGAGCCGCCTATAGACCACGCAAAATTGACCGCTCTCATAGCTCATATACTAACTTTTAATGCGCGAGAAACTTTACGAGACTTGTGTCGTAATTTTAAGTTACCAGCTACAGCCTCCGCTACCCATGAAAGTAATTTCGCTTTGCTCTTTTTTTTCACGGTTCATTCATTGTCTTTTTGATAATAAGCCGAAGTAAAAGACCTTTATTTTTTGTTGAATACACAATTTCGAGTTTAAGATACTTAGGTATCATTGTTTGTAATCTCGCAATATTTATAATGTACAAATTTACAGCTGCATCTCCCCATTCCGGTCACTCTCACCGTAGCAGCCTCGGTCACTATGATCCTCTCCAACCCGATCAACCTGGGCTAATGTCACTTGAGGCTCGAGATTTTCTCGTAAACCATCTTCTAGTATTCGATGTCCATAAACGGTCTTCCATCAAGAAATGCTTCACGCATCCCGTTCTATTCAAGGTTTTTGATCAAAAATAGCTGTTTTGCAGCGTAATCTTTTGACACAGTTTGGAATTAAACAATGGTTAAACAAGTCAAAATTGCCTTTGTATTTTGTGATGCTATTAAATAATTTATTCAGTTATTTGGCGTTAAGTCGCTTAATTAATAACACTGGACAACAAAATTTGGACGACCTTAAGCATCATTTATGGCAACTATGGTTTTTGGTCAAGTTTTTGGCGCTAATCACGAATATGAAATTAGAATTTTAGCCAATGCCTCAGATTTTTAGTTATTTGGATTTTTCAATTTTGGGGTATTTTGGGCTTTTATATCATAAAACCTATGGGTAGTATCAAAAGTTTAAAAATATATTTAGATAACGAAAACATTCATTATTAACGTAAATGGTTTAAATTTTTTTTAAAAATTTATTTTTTTTTAATTTTTTCATTTTTATAAAATTAGTGGTTTTCGTCATAAATTCCGTTTTTTGATCCTAAATAACTTGAAAGTAAATTGTTAATAACTGGTAATAACCTTTTAAGATATGTTTTTTATAAGGAATCTGAATATGCCAATAGTTTTTTTTATAGAATTAATAGTAAAAGAAATTTTGTGAATTTTTTTCTGAACTTTAAACGCGGTTTAAAAAAAATTGGAGGCATTGGAAAAAAAACTAAACCCAATATCGTTATCGCAAGAAAATTCTCTACAAAACCCTAAAAAAATCGTTTATGTTGTTTTTTTTTGTTGTCCAGTGTAATATTACGGAAATCTAGGAAAAACATGGGAGAAGGGGGGGGGGGGGGGGGGGGGGGGGAAGGGAAATGATTTATGGCAATTGTTCTATCAACATTTATACATTCCTATGCTGCAAATTTATAATAAAAAAGATAATAGTCAGGTCACCTACGTCCTTTGTGCCCATTTTTTGTGTAATAATTTAGTTTTTTTAATCCATTTCTTTTTGTGGGGATAAAAAAATTAGAGAAATATAAATAAAATTATTACCAATAAGGTTAATGTTTTTATAACTTCATTTACAATGCAATTATCCAATTTATTTTTCATTTTAAGTAATTTACCTGGCCCGTGGGTGCCATCGGCATGCTTATGACAGCTAATATCTGATAAATCACAAATAAAAAATGTTGGACACAAAATAAACAATCAATATGAAAACATCATCTCAATTAATTAGAAATTTAAATATAGCATGCTTATACAGCATTTCGATAAACAGAATATTTCGCGTCCAAACTTAACCATGTACTATCGGGTTTTAAAAAAATTGTTTAAATTTAATAGTTTAGCTGTTGTAAATATGCAATTTTCATTTTTTTGAATCTTTTTTTTTTAATAGTTTTTCTAAAATTCTCAATATTTATTGCTGACTTACAAAGTTTAATTAAAAAAACGGTAATTGGATTTGAAAACACTAAGATGGCATACCCTCAAATTTGTTGACCTGTGCTATCTATAAACTAAATTTCTTTAATTGAGTTGTTTTATATATATTGTCATCATCATCATATTTGTAGGGTCCACCGACTAAGAATGCCAACCTTTTACCCGAACAATCATGGAAACCGATTTACGATGGTGTTTCTCTTTAAACCCTTTGGTGGCAAAAAATTTATAAATTTGTGTTTTTTTGATTTTATTTAAGGTCAAATACTATAAATATCATTTTTTTGATTGAAATATTTAAAACTGGAAAGCGATAAAAGAGTGCTGTATAGGTTTTCATATTTTTATTATCAACGATACATAACTTGTTTACACAATACAACTATGTAATTTGTAAAAACAATGCTTTAAATAATGATATATCATATAGTTTGACATGATTTTTTTTGATAATTAGGAAATTAATCAATTTGGCCTCTAACAAGAAATTTAATTTATATTTTTAAACATATTTTTTTATTCATGACAAAACTCATCTTTTTTTTGATTTATCAAAAAACATCGTTTTTTAATTGTTTTGCAACACCTTTTTATGAGATTATTTATATTTTTAATTCCTAACTGACCTTCTGTACCAAATACTGTATCTAAGTCATTTAAATTTTACATTTTATGTTAACCATATTTGCTTTCATGGTTAAATTATATATAGATATATACACACTAGTTAATTTAGAATCGGTAAATTGATGTTTAAATTTTTTAATAAATAAATATTTTACGTTAATTTTGATTTTATAAAAATATACACAAAAAACGGTCTTTATAATTTTACATTAGGCCTAAATATAAATGTCTAAACTGCGTTCTTTTTGTCGGGATGATTATTGTCATTAATGCTTAGACCGGGCGGTGATATTCCGCCCGGCCTGCCCCACATATTTTTAACTTAGACCACCCAATTCGAAATAGGTTATTTTAGGCTCCGTAATTACAAATAAAAATTTTTAATTGCAAGCTAATTTCCTATGAAATTATCAATATACAGAGTGTAGAATTAATGCCATTTATTGTGTGATACTAAATTTAACTCTTTACAAATTATAATACAATTTAAATTTTGCACAATTTTAAAAAAAAAAAAATAAAAAAATTATAAATAAAATAGTTATAATGACTATTTGTAATTCGCGAGCCCATTTTTTCATGAATAACTTTAACTCATAACAGGAGTTTGACGAGATTTCAAAAATTGGTATACATAAGGTACTTTTATCTCAGGTTATACTTTATTTTATGGAGATTTTAGGTGTAATGTGATACAAATATAATATATTAGCACCTACCATTTATATTTTAAATCTAAATATTAAATATAATATTTTGATGATATCATCTATTGATGGAGAGACTAGATATTTTGCAATCTGACAAGAGAAAAATTTAAATTGTTTTTTTTTAATCGTGGGTTAATATTCCTTCCCCTTTCATAAAATCATGTGTAAAATAACATTTTAATTTATAAAGAACAGAATATCTTATTTTCCAATCAAGTTTTCCACCGTAATAAATAATAGAAATAATACAGCATAGATTAGTTAACCAATACAGTTTTGATCAAGTTTAATTAGCCTATTGCTGTGCTGGGCCAGTTCAGTAACTGAAACTCGACCCTTTTCAACTATGTATTGCGCGACTTGAGAAAATTCTTCTGGCGTTATGTATATAAATTTGCCCCGGTCATCAAAAACTCCATCCTGTACCGTCGGCAACTAAACTTTCGATACGATTTATAACGTCCTATAAAATATCAAAGCATTTTAAAGAATTCAAATACATATAAAACTTGAAAATTTTTGGATTATGTATGAAAATTAATACCTAAGTCAACAACTTTTATAAAAAGTATAATATAATAATGGGGAATTAACAGTTAAGAATCAATAACCGAAATGTTTTTCAATCTGGTCCAATAACACCGTTATTTTTATAATTTTCTTTTTAACCAGCTATATTAAATTAAAATTATGACAAAGTTAATGGTTATATCCCGAAACACGAAAACTTAATCCTATATACATTTCGACATATTTTGGAGGTATAAGAGCTAACCATAAAAACCAGACATGCATCTTAAGAATTTTTGAATCCGTTTACCGTTTTCAAATCAAACTTTGTAAGCCATCAATATACAGAAATTGAAAAACAAAACTGATTTAAAAACAAATAAGTAATATAAATAGCAATTTAAACTTCAAATACGATAAAATGTTATATCATATTTGGTTTGGGTGCCAAATATTATAAATAACCTACATATGAGCTTGATATACTTAAAAATTAATTTCTAATTATTTGAGATTAAAAACAAAAGTTAAAAGTTTAAACAAAAATTTTATTTTTATTTTTTCTATTTAGATATGCTCGATTGCAAATGTCAATTTGGCCATTTTTTGTTAGCTATAAAAAGAGCCGAGGATAGATTACACAAAAAACAGATAAAAATATGAAATAAGGCCAGCAAGTAAATTATTTCGCAGAAATATCTTAATTTTCGGTGATCATTCATCGATTTTTGTGGACCTGTTTAATAGGAAGATTTAATTAACGTATCTTTATTAAACGGTTATTTTAATCAATTTTTATTTTTTTAATGTTGTTTTTTTTTGCCCCACAAGTTGGAAGTTAGTTTTGAGATTGAGCAGGAGGGCAGCTAGGGCTAGGGATGGATTGATCCAAAGATCCAACGAAATTAGGGGAGAGAGAAACGATACTATTTGTATTGCTTACGGAATGTTGACTCCACGACGTAAACGCGGGGTCGGAAAAAACGACTTTCGTCATTTTACCATAGTCAACAACCCAAACTATCACGTATTGTCGGACAGATATTATTATCAATCCTTGTTTGCAAAATGATCTAGGTAATTTAACCTGTTGTAGTCTTATACAATTATTAGAATATGTAAATCTAAAAAATATTTGTTATTAATTAGAAATACCTGAACTTTAAGTTTGAACTGAGCTGCTAGATCTTCAAGTAAAACGATTTTTTTATCGCGACAATAACCAATAAATTCTTGCAATATGTTTTGATTCTGCACAAAAATATGGAAAAGTGTTTTACATATAATAATTAGTGACAAAATTCAAATATAAAAATTAGATATAATGTTTATTATAGCCAAAAGCAACATATCGTTTTATAAAAGTTTACATTTCCTCCATTTTTGATATTTGCATAAGCCAATAGCACAAATTAACATGTAAAAATGAGTTTTATATAGTTGATACCTTGTCTAAATCTGTATTTTGGTCGCAGCCCTCATCTACAATTTCAAACTCCTTTTTCCAGCTTTGATATTCGTTTTCTTCCTTTCGTTTTTGCTCCTCGTATCTTTTTTTTTGTTCCAACTCCTAAATTTATTCGATTGAGCACAAACATATGTGTATCGTATCGTCACAAACTTATAACTAATAATTTAAATTTAATTACATTGATAACCCCCATACTAGTTGGTATAAAAAATTTAAGGGGAATGATTACTTAAACAAAAAAAACATTATATAAATATTCTTTGTTATCATGCAATGACAGATTAAAGAATACAATTTGCTTTTCCAGATTTTTTCGTTTTTCTTCTTCAGCCAGTCGCTTCTGCTCTGCAGCAGTTTCACGTTTTTTCTTCTCTTCCCTTTCTGCAACTTCTTGCTATAAAGAAAATTATGCATTAAATAGGTATCATATCAAATATACCAAATAAGTTTAACTTATCTTGTCAAAAAAGTTTAGCACGGTCATTCTGCTAATTTTAAAACAACATTTTTTGGGGCAACCTTAGTAAAAAATTTTAACAAAAATAAAATAGGTTATATAAAACTACAAAAAAGGTGTAAAATGCGCAAATACAATATTTGTTGAATAAAAACATACAGTTTGATCCAAAAATTATTTGATAATATAGCCAAACTTGCCTTGTTGAGGAATGGAAATGTGATAAATTTAATTTTATGACATTAATACAATAATAATTATATTTTCAAAGTTAATAAGGAAAAAATAAATGAAGAATTAGGCAATTAGTTAAAGAGAAGGAGAGAGAAGAATGGGGCATATTGATATTGTCAAAAACTATATAATTAACAATTTAAGAATGCCCCCTTTTTTCACTCTATATCTGCTTCTTCAATTTATTGCCCAGCTATAATCATGTCCCCTTTTTCCTTATTTAACTATCGATTATTATTAAAATTAAATTGTGAAATGTATAAAAAATAAAAAAATTATCAAACATTCTCAATTCACTACATGCTCGAGCATTTTGTTTAAAACCTCTGCGATACAGTGGAAAAAACTAGTATATCTGGATTTGCAAGACACAATAATGAAAATTAATTTAATGCCTAAAATTTCAAAGTAGAGAAAACACTTGACATCAAAGTTTGCCTTCCTTTTAGAAGCAATGGCAACCTAATAGGTCAAAAAAAAGTTTTAATTGTTATAAATTGTCCTAAAATTAATACCAATACTATTTATATTATTTGGTGGATTTTTGCTGCATGTAAAAACTTAATGGTTAAAGCTGGGTATTGAATAAAATTTGCAAATTAAAAGGAATTCTTATTAACATAAAACATCAGTTTTTACAAAAATGCACTCTAGAACCTTTTTTAAATAAATTAATTAATCTAAGGAAAACACATTTGCCTAGAATCAAATAGTTATATCTTTATAAAAGCCACAAATGTTTAGTAAGTTATAAAACAAGGAAAGTCATAAATTAAAAAAAACAATATATCTTTGATAACATTCTACCCAACCAACCTGGACATAAAACCTATTATAAAATCTAAGTTAATAATTTCCACAGGCTAAATAAAGGCATTTTTTCCTACATCAAACTTTTTAAGCTAATTTCAACCAGACCCCAACTAATTGATAAAGCCTGACCCAGTTTGTTTTGAATAAACAAAGTGCAACTTTTATTAAATTAGCTATGGTAAATTAAAAAATATGAGTTACAGGCAATTATATATATAAAAAAAAGTTAAACTTGCAAACTTTTTATTTTTAAGAATTCATAAATTATAATTTTTTTTATCTCTTTTCAAATTTGACTCTTAAACAATAAAAATTAATTGTTGGGGTCCACAAACAAATCAAATTAAAACCTCCCTAAGAGCTTTTTTCTCTGCCTTCATTTCCAATTTTCTTAGTTTTTTGGTCCCTATCTTTTTATTGGTCTTAGTTTCATCTTCACTATCATCAATAGAGAGTGCTTGGTCACTATTTGCAGGAACAATAGAATTATCCAATGAATGATGTGTAGGACTTGCTATCTCAACAGTTTGATTTGTAGAATGAGCTATTTTAATAGATAATTTAATCTTTGACTATTTTAGTCATATCTATATAAAAGATTAAACAAATTTAAAACCAGATGTTGCCTCATTTAATCCTCTTCTAAGCCTATTCAAGCCTCTGCCACCAGTCCTAGAAATAGGTGTGGATGATGTGGTAGCTTGTTCCTGAAGAAGCTTAATCTTTGATCTGTCATCTATAAAAATAAATGTACAATTTAAATCAAAAACTTTAATATTTGCAACATATTTACTTAATAAATCTTTGAGGATATATTTTATTATAAAAGCGGATAGGATAATAACTATAATACTGATGGGAATAAGTAAGTAATACACAGAAGAGTCAACGCCAACCGTTTTAATTTTCTCATGCTTCATGATTAACAGATGATTTTAGGTTTGGTAATGGCTGGTGATATTTGTTCTGGGTATCTTATTGTCGTCACAACTAGAGAATTTTAACCAAATAAAATTCTCGGGATATCTTATCGTTTTTACTACTAGTGAATTTTTAACCAAAAAAAATTCTCAGAATTCTACAAGTAAGAATACTAGAGAATTTTTAACCAAATAAAATTCTCAGAATTCTACATGCAAGAATACTAGAGGATTTTTAACCAAATAAAACTCTCAGAATTCTACAAGCAAAAATACTAGAGAATTTTTAACCAAGTAAAATTCTCAAAATATTTTAATGTACTTAAAGATGATAATATTCATATTTTTTTCAAATAATTTATTTTTTTATTTTAACATAAAATTTTTTGTGGAAAAAACTTACAAGTTACCTTATTCATTTTAAAAAATAACTTATAATCCATTTTTAAAAAAATGTGCCAAAGTAAATAATTTTGAGGAGTGTTTAGCCAGGGCTGGTTTGTTCTGGGGCGCTAGGCAATTTTTATTACTAAGTTTTTGAAGCTGAAACATTAAAAAATACGTGTTTTAGCCATCTTAATAACATATATGGAAATTAAGTTTAGCAATATATTTCATTTAATCGGTAGGCTACGATTAAAATGAGTTTAAGCTAGGTTAATGTTGGGTTGGAAATATTAAATCAGGATTTAATTAGGATTAGGCAAGTGTAAGTTATCGTTAAAGTTAACTTCCGGTCATAGCAGACATTTTTCCGACTTTATTATGAAATTGACTTCAACACAGGGAATCACCTTAAAACATGGGCGTATTTTGCAACTTATAAAAAGTGCAAATATAACGGAAATTCATCGCCTTTTTAAAATTTATTTACTTGGTTGAACCTCCTTAACAAAAATATTTTAACAAATTTTCACGGCGATGTACCATAGACATAAAGTATTTAAGGACAATTGATAAGAAAGACAATTTTTTACATTTTTAGTTTTTTTTAATAGTTTAAGACAAAAGCTTAACTTAATTGATTTGGATAAACTTTTTTTGAATAAATATATCAAGTACTCATTATAATATTAATATGCCATACTCATGATTGTTAAATTTAGTATTCTAAAAAATAGCGCTTGATAACTTGGTATAAAATAATGCCACACATACATAATTATTATAAAATTATTGATTTATTTATTTAATATGTAAAAAACATAATTTATAACAACAATTGATAAAATGGACAAAATTTATAATCAAAAATGTGTAAATATAATTTATAAATAAACATAATTAGTTTTCTTCTTATTTTGCACCTAAAAATATGAAAATAAAGATGAACCAATATATATTAAATTGATGTATTATGTATTACTTTTGTGGTAAATGTTTTTGATCCTTTTTTTCCTGCCTGGGGGTGGCAATATAATATTTCCCAAGTCTCTCAAGACATTGGAATCATTATCTATCCCTTCAACATCATTAGTAATGTTTTCATAATGCACAGTCTCATTGAGACTTTGCTCCATGAATTCAATAGCTGTCATTGTCAAACAATCTAAACCCTCTTGTTGAGTTTGTGTTGACCAATCTAAATCCTCTTGTTGTGTTTGTGTGGAACAATCTAAACCCTCTTTTTGTGTTTGTGTGGAACAATCTAAACCCTCTTTTTGTGTTTGTGTGGATTTGTTAGATTTTATGGAGCTTTTATTTTTTAATGATGGCACAACCGGGCAAAAACCTACATCGGCATACTCACCTAAATTATCAAAGTGTTCGGAAAAATCGTTTTTAACATTAAGGGGTAAGCTTGCAATTTTATTGAAAAGAACATCATTGTTTTTAAAATGTTTATATGTAGAAATGTGCGATTTAAATGCTTTTCTTTTTGATTTTGTAATATGACAACTTGGTTGAATAACTTCAATTTGCGTTTGTAAACTTGCAAAAGAAGTTTTCAACCAAGTTTTGTCACAAAAAATAGGTTGATATAAATTAAGACTATTTTCTCTAAAGTAACTAAACAAATGTGAACAGGGTAAATTTAAGGCTGTGCGTATAGCGCAGCCACAATTTAAATTAGACTCACTATTAAGCTCAAACTCACTTTTTACATATTTCATAGCATGATTAGTCAAAATTTTTGAATATTCTAATAAGGGCCCATTAGTAAAATTAGCCATTTTTTCATTTTCATTGATAGTTTTAAACACTTTGTCGTTAGACAAAGAGTTTACTATTCTGACCAAATCGCTAAACATCTTGGCTAGAGACGACCTTCTATTAATATTTTTTTTGAATTTTCCATTTAGGCTTTCAAGTTTGTTGGTGGTTTTTGTTAATAAATTTTGGGAATCCATATATGCCGTTGCCCATTGTTCTTTAATATTAAGCCAATTTTTTAAAAGATAGTCGTTAATATATTCATTGTTTAAAGCATATATTGAATCCAGAGCCACATCAAATTTATTACGGCTCATTGTAAAAATCATGGTTTTAAGATGCTCTAAAGTTCTAAAATATAATTGTTTTTAAGTTATTTACAAAATTACACAAATATAATTAGTAAATTACCCTTTTCTTTCATTTTGTGTGCATTGCCTTTTCTGTGTTGATATTTCACGTTGAAATGACTGAAGAACGTGGAATTGACAAAGTTGTAATCTGGCTTGAGGAAAATGTTCTTCAAATGCATTTCTTAAAATTAAAAAATTTTAAAATAATAATGTTTTATGTCATAAAAAGATAGAAAAATTAAAAATATAAAAAATATTTAACCTTTCAGCTTGACATTTGTCTGTAAGAACAACCTTGGTTTCAGAGGACTTGTTTTGAGTTGTAAAAATTCTCAAAAATGCCGAGAAAATGTGTTCAGCCTCAGTTTTTAAAACACCTATAAATATATTATGTAACTATAGTACCTATTGCAACCACATGACCCACATAATTTCCATCAATAATTAACAAAATAAAAACGGGCATAGATCTATTGTTTAACGAATGGGTTGTATCTGCCAATACAATTTTAGGAAATTGACTGTATAATTTTTTCATCCTTTGGTTCTGGTAAAATATAAAATTTAAACACCCCATCTTATCAGTATCAAAAAATAGTGTGTCATTTTTGAATTTTTCATAAATTTGTTGAAGATCACTTTTTACATTGGGTTTTCTTAGATTGTATATGTCTCTGAGCTGGACATTGATACCTTTAGAGGTAAGATGATCTTTTACTTTAATTATAGAACCGCCAGTGTCAAGTAAGTCTGTTACCTCTTGCATACAATATTCAGGAATGAATCTTTGTGGTGCAAGGGATTTATATATTGCCTCATCTAAACCCAGTAATTAAGACATTTACATTTTTATAATAAGAAAGTGCTTAGTCCAAATAAATAAAATTATCATAAAGACAAATTTGAAAATATATAATTTAATGAATAATTAATATATCATTAAATATTCCATCATTTAGTGTTTATACCTAGCTCGTGGTTGTGGTCCAAATTTGTTTCCATAATTCGAAGATTCATGTTTTTGAAATCAAATGCAATTTTTATATGACTAGGACAGCCTCTACGTATGGTTTTAGATGAACGAACTTGGGCTGTACTTTTAACCTTCCTATTTCCTCCATAACGGCACCAGAAGACAATCTGAAAAATATAATTTTTTGATTATAGTAAAATCATTAAACCATTCCTCTATCTATCTATTTAGATAGGGATTTATTGACTGTATCAGCTCAAAGAGTATGTAGATGTGATAACCAAATTTGTGGTAATTTGTTAATATGTGAAAAATAACTTATACATTATAAAATAGAAATACAATTAAAAAATCAATCCTCAATCGATATATTTGGATAAGCCTAGAGAGTTTTAAGGTTGATATAATAACAATATTCAAGTTAATAATATTGTTAATATGTGAAAAATAACTAATCATTTATTATAAAAATTACTTTGTCATATTTGAAAATTGAAGGTGGCCTCATTAATACGGTATTGTATTTGTAGAAGTTTGTAAAACTTGATCTTTCATAATTTTTTATAAAGGTTTCCAATTGAGTGTAAGATTCAAATGTTTTTCCAACCTAAATAATAAAAATTTATAAATTTACTTCTAAATCCATGTTACCTATGTTACCTAATTGATCGTAGGATTCAAATGTTTTTTCAACCTAAATAAAAATTTAAAAATTTACTTCTAACTCCATTTTGTTAAAAAAAAAATAAATAAAATTTATTTTGTAAAGAACTTTATTTGGTTAAAAATTCTCTAGTATTCTTACTTGTAGAATTCTGAGAATTTTTTTTGGTTAAAAATTCACTAGTAGTAAAAACGATAAGATATCCCGAGAATTTTATTTGGTTAAAATTCTCTAGTTGTGACGACGATAAGATACCCAGAACAAATATCACCAGCCT
>JAUIRJ010000522.1:0-14421 GCA_030555515.1 Acutogordius australiensis | reverse complement strand
TAAAATCATGGAAAATCCATCAATCCCTTATTTTGCTAGATTTCATAACTTCAAATTCTATTACCTTTTTTAATCATCTAAGCCCATATAAATCTGAAAAATCCTAAATGTGATCTAAACCTTTAAATCCAATCTCATAAGAAATTTTTTATCCTATTTTTTAAAAATAATAAACATGTGCAACCACTTTTTTTGGTGGAATTTAGCTGTAGGCTTACCAAACGATATGCTCAATGAATTTGCGCATGGCAAGAATTCTCACTAAATATTACCGGTTTTAATATCGGCTCAGATAGCTTAGTGGCAAATCTTCTGCCTTAGACGCAGGAGGTTGCGAGTTCGAAGGCGTGCACAGTAGCTTTTTTCTTCGGAAAAATAGCATACATGTGCAACAAATTTAAAGCTTCTGAGTGGCCTGCTTAGGCAATAGGTCTTAAACGATATGTCTAAAAGTAAGAGCCTAGGCTAAAAACCTAAGTCGCCGGCGTGCGTGCAAATCTTACTATTTAGCCCGTGGGCAATATTAATTTGCTTTGTTCAGGTTAGAGTCAAAGCGCTACCGGAATGTTCCCCCTAAGTGGGGAAAGGAATGGGGGAAACCTCAAACCAATAGTTTGTTTTTTATACGGCACATCTACGTTTGTATTTGATAGTTTCAAAAAAAATTAAAATACTTTTGATTAGCTAATAACACAGGCCAACAAATATCAATTTCAGAAGTGTGAATCTTATAAAACCATTATAGAATGCATCCCCATGATTGATTAATCTCTGTATATCCGTAAATATTGTTTTTATACATCATAATGTAATAGAAAATCTATAGTACTTTTTGTACCAGGAAAAAATACTTCCCATATGAAGTGCTATTCGATTTTTGAAATTTTTAATCTTAGAAAACCAATTTATAGGATATAAGGGTTTACAATAGTAAGATTTGCTCGGGCGCCCGTTACTAGGTCTTTACTCAGGAGCTTCAACTGCACGTTTATACTATATTCCTTGAAAAAAGGTCACCTTTACCCGGATTCGAACCTATTTTACATGTAGGACATAAGCCGCTTCCCACAAGGCTTGGTGAGCCAACATTTGTGCAGGTAAATAAAAAAAATATATAGGTTTAAAAACTCTAACTTACTAACATCAATTAAGGAATATAATGTTTTTAATGTAATTAGTTTACCAGTAACGAATGCTTCGCACTTGATAAGATAGATGCCAAAAATAAATTCTAAAAACTTCATAGTACAAACTATAAAAAATTAAAAATATTTGTTAATACATGGTTAACCACAAAATTTTGTTATACATACAAAATTGCAAATGAAAGTCCTTGCAGTTTGTTGATAGCACAAATTACAAGGTTATATATATCTTAACATAACTGGCTAATTATTAAATTTTAACTTACTTTATTTAAAAAAATTAAAATTAAAATTTCACAGGTCAACAAATAGAGATTAAGAACTAACTACGAAAATTAAACCTGTCATCTTAGGAATTTTCAAATCCCTTTATCGTATTTTCTAATCAAACTTAGTAAGTCAGCTTTAAACATTAAGAATGTTTGAAAAAATGCCCTCCAAAAAAAGATTTAACAAAAATAAATTAAAGTTTTTTTGTGTACAACAGTCTATTTTATTCATATTTTAAAACTTTATGTCTTATTTACGTTTAGACATGAAATATATATTGCTGTGGGTCAAAAGAACATTTTTTTATGATATGGATTGTGTAAGGAGCCGAAACCGGAAAAAAGAAAAACGGAATTATATGATATAAGGCCATCATAATAAATCCTTTTTGTTGACCTCTGAATTACTAACAGTGGACAACAAAAAAACAACATAAACGATTTACACGTTTAAAATTTTTTGGAGATTATGATGGCGTTTTTATTTTTTTTACTAAAGCCCGGACACTCTCAATTTTAAATAAAAAAGTCATGACACTTAATGTAAATATAAACTCAAAAAATTTCACTTATGTACTCTTTGATAATAGTTTTACATTCAGTATATATGTTTGTTTTGTAAAAAATGATAGGAATTATTTTATTTTTTTATATCTGTAGTGAATAATAGGCAAATAACATTTTATTTTATAATATTTTTCTAATGAATCTTTCATAAATAGTTCTAAATAAATAAACATGATTTAGAAATATTAATAATTTTAGTTGATTTACGTGATATGTTTCAAGGAATATCGAAAATAAAATTTGAATTAATTAAATTCATTTTTACTTCGGGTCAAATAGAACTTGACCCTTATTATAACTTACATTAATTGATAATTAAAAGCTTATAAATTTCACAAAAAAAACAAATAAATTATGATAACTTTAAGAATCTATAGGTTATGGTGGGGTCATTACACCCCATTAAAACATTCTCGCTACCAAATTCTCACCCTACCATTGCCTGCGGCTTATACTTCTTTCAAAATTATAAAAAAATATTTTTAAAATTAAAAAAAAATAATTGCGGCATCAAAAAAGAGAGTTTAGATTATTGGTCGTTTTAGGATAGGCCTAACTAATTGTAAAATTTCCAATTTTTTCAATTTTTATTCACACTAGCCCCTTCAATTTTATTCAAATGAGTATTCGCCAAAATTTTTTTTCCACTAGCCTGAGTATTAGCGGGTATGTTTTAATTAATTTGTTTTTTAATAATATTAAAAATTAACTTATTCAAATATATTAATATATTTTTGTATTTTAATATGTATTAGTTGTTCAT
This sequence comes from Acutogordius australiensis, assembly GCA_030555515.1. NCBI lineage: Eukaryota > Metazoa > Nematomorpha > Gordioida > Gordea > Gordiidae > Acutogordius > Acutogordius australiensis. The sequence continues at coordinate 11,677 of JAUIRJ010000522.1, read as the reverse complement.
ATCTTCAAATCAACTGTTCAAAACAATAAATGTTACATCTGACTAATATGTGTTTCACTTTGAAAACATTTTTTTATATTGTATATATGTTTAAAAAAAAAAACCTTTTAACCTTAAAAAATTAGTCTTAAGTTTTTCTATTTTAGTATGAATTTTATTTATTTAGTAAAGTGTGCTTCTTGCAGTTTGTAATTAGCTTTTCAATTTACATAAAATTGTAGTGATAATTCATGATGCTAAATAAAAAAAAATTGTATTTTACCAATCAAAAAGTAGGCTTTAGATTCTAAATCTAACCTTAAACTAGCCTAACCTTACCTTACTTACCCTAAAAAACCCTCTTCAAAACTCTAAACAAACCTCACCCTAGGCTTCGAACCGTAATATCATTTACGTACTTTAAACTTTATCAATGTTAAGATATTATAGGTAGGTTCATAAATATGAAAAATATTTGCTCCTTTAAAATGTCGAGTAAAATAATTTGCCAAATATTTTATTTCTGTTTATTCCAATAATTTTTTATTAAATGTTGAACCTAAGGCTGCGGCTAATACTTCTTTCAAAATTGTTTAAAAATATTTCTAAATAAAAAACTTTTGGAGGCTAATAAAATTAAAAATATAAGTGTTTTGGTCGTTTTAGGTTCCTAACAATTAAAAAAAATTTTTCTTTTTTTAAAAATTTAGCTGCCTCAATGTTATTCAAATGCGTGCGAGTTTTTTTCTAAATTTTTTTTTACCTAGTTGCAGCTTAAAATACAATTTATAAATAAAATTTATATATATTTAATTTAATGATATGATTTATATAATATATAAAAAAACAAAATTTTAATTTTTTGATTACTTCTGTTGTGACAAATAAAATATGTAAATATATCAAAGATAACTTATTTTAGTTTATAAGTAATGAGCACTTATTTTTTTTTTTAAAAAAAAATAAAAAAGTTAAGAACATATCTTATGCATTTGCATAGAAAATAGGGAGGCAGATTTTATTTTCAGGAGAAAGTTTTAGCAAAAGAGTAGCCACATGACTACTGGTGACCTACAAGGCAGTAGGCCCCAAACGATGATGCCTAGGAAATCCAGAGTCAAATCTGGGTTACCGTCAGCCCTCAGAAGGCGGGTGTGAAAATCCCGAAAACTCTGAACAAAAACAATTGACTCACTGTACCAATAGCGCAAAATACCCTGCTGTTGGCGGGATAGCCAAAGTCAGCGAGCAGAAATGAATTTATTTGTTATTAGGGCACGTGCAAAGTGAGTTTTTATTTTCGTAAAAATTTCAAAATTTCGAGAAAAAAAATTTTGTAATAAAACGCAAATTTTTAAAAAGTTGCCAAATTTTGTTTATGCACATAAAATGCTATTTCTGAAATAAAAAGTTTTTAAAAAAATTTTGAAAAAAATAAAATTATTGAAATTTTCAAAATTTTCAAAATTTTGCGAAAATAATAACTCACTTTGCACGTGCCCTTATATAAAAAATAATTAATTAATTAATAATTAGATTCAGTATGTAATTAACTAATTTAATTATTTTTCTTTTAAATGAAATGACAAAGCCAGAAAAAAAATAAAAAATACTATGTAATTTTATTTACATTTAGCTAATCTACTCTAAATAAAATTGCTTATTTTTATAGGTTAAGATTTATTAAAATTTTATTCGAGGATTAGTTTTAGGCACCACTAAATCTGGATGTAATCTTATGCAGTTATGGCTACGGCTAATACTTATTTCAAAATTGTAAAAAATATATTTTCAAAAAAAAAAAATTTAGAGGCTAATATCAAAAAAATGGGATTTAGGTTTAATTCTTTTTAAGATATGCCTAAAAAAATATTTTTTAAAAAATATTTAGCCGCCTCAACGTTATTCAAATGAGAACGATTTTTTTTGACAATTTTTTCCACTTGCCGCAACCTATTCATTCATTCCCAAAGTGTGCGTGACCCTACATTCTTAAATATTGAGAAAAAGATTTTGAAAAAAGAACATCAACTTTTATGGAATCCAACGATATATTTGATGTTTTTGATGTTAAAAATGAAGAAAAAAAGAACGATGCAAAAAGATTAAAAACTAATCAAGCTATGTAAAAATAATACGTCTTATTAATATAATTGTGTTAATTTATAAATTTTATAATGTTTTAGGATTGGTGAAATCGAAAAAGAACTGGAGGAGGATGAGGAGAATTTAGATACGAGGTAAAAAACATTTTTATAATTTTAGTGAATTTGATGATTTGCCTTGCATAATGATACATACATTGGAAACTGAAGAATCATGTTCTCATGAGGTAATATTTTAATTATTCATTTTGCCATCTTTTAACAATGAAAATGTTGTTTTAGGTTGCTGTTCCTCCTGGAATGGATTATATTCCTTTAAATGATCCTTTTAAATCTAAATCAACAAGTTTTTCAGTCAAGTCTGAAAGTATTTTACAAAACAATAATGGTAATTATTTTTTCATATATGTTTTAGCAAGCTGAGAAGTTAAAATTTTTAATAAAAAAATATTTTTTTATATTAATGAGATATTATCTAAATGGATCTGAAATTTTGATTTTTTATAGTTAGAATTATGTTTACCTTTCAAATTTAGGTTAATGGTCATGAACCATTTTGTCATATGTCCCCATTACACACAATTATAATTTAAAATATTATAACAAATGTTAATTAATTAGTGTTTTTTCAGTTCATTTAACAATTAATTTTTTAGTAGAAGAAATTGCCCAAGCAACAAGTATGCAAGTTGCAGAGCAAACTCATAAATTTGCTAAAGAATATCCTTTTACCCTTGACCCCTTTCAGAAAGAGGCAATCAAAGTCCTTGAAAATTACCAAAGTGTCTTGGTGGCTGCTCACACATCAGCTGGTAAAACAGCCATTGCCGAGTAATATATTTAATTTGTTTTGAATATTTTTAACAATAAATTTATCAAGAATTTTTGTTACATTAATTTAAATTCCAGATGTGAAGAATATATGTTTTTGTATTAATTTACCATGTTAAATTTATTTTTCATTTGTTTTTACATAATAATAATAAAATTTGTATGATGTAAGAGCAGCTTAATAAGAATTCTTTTGGTACAGAGCGCTTAGAATGTGTTTTAACTGTGCCAGAATAAATTCCATTTTAAAATATAAGAAATTTTTTAAAGATTTATTAATGGTTGATATTCTAAAATAAAAGCCATTTTCTGTTAGCATATAGAATTATATTAAATTTACAGCATGTGTTGTATCATATTTACCTCTGCCTGTGGGGCCATTTTCTGTATAAAAGACAATTCCTTAAAAACACAGCCTCTAATGAAGATTTTAAATTTATGCTAAAACTCATTCTACTAACTTAGGTGGTTAGTCAATCTTTTTAAAGACGTCTTTAAACTTATTTAATTAATTTTATTTCGCAAATTTTTTATTAATTTTTTTAAACAATTATAATATTAAAGATTGACCACTTTAATTTAAAGTCCACTAATTTGAAAACCAACCATTATTTAAAAAAAATTTTTAACGAAAATAAAACAAGAATTAATTTTTGTATTTGAAACAGTTAAACGGTTACATTAAATTTTTTACTAATACATTTATGCTATGATAATTTATCATGCATGTCATATATAGGGTTAAAGCTTTACATAACTATTTAAGTTTTTTATTTAGGTAATTTTGAAGATGCAAAATTAATCATAAAATATGATCGAATTCATCTCGTTTTTCGTTGAATTCTTAAAAATAGCAACTTTGTAAATCAGAAATATGCATACGAGATTAGATCATCATGGAAAATTAAATGCGCCGTTCAAAACGTTCAATTTCTAGTCTTTGATATTTCTTGAACTGTGTATCAAAAAAATAGGTATGCCATAGCCATGTCCCTACGCGATAAGCAACGAGTCATTTACACGACGCCGATAAAAGCTCTCAGCAACCAAAAGTACCGTGAACTATACGAAGAATTCAAAGATGTCGGTCTTATGACGGGAGATATTACCATAAATCCTACAGCCAGCTGTCTCGTTATGACGACTGAAGTTTATCATTTCAACATTAACTTTTCTTTTTTGTATAATTGTTCGATTTTTTTGAAGTTTTGATTTTCAACATATCTTTTTTTTTGGTATTTATAATATAGATATGTTTTAACCTGATTTAAATAAAAAATATTTTGTTTTGGTAGGGGGCAATAGCGACAACGTCCCGTAATTTCCTTAATATGATCACCTCATTAGCAAACTTTTTTCAATACCCCGCTTTCTTCAAATTTATACAGCATTTTATGCTTTTCAATTATTTTAAAAACTGACAGACCGTTTATGAGTTATAGGCCTAAAATTATTTCACTAAGGCATAGGGTAATAATTATATTTTCCAAATTGTGAAATAAGATTTATCTGTAATTTTTGTAATGGCCTTTAGATTTTTTAAAAGAGATAAGCCGTTTGTAAGTTTAAATTAAAATTTTTTAAAATTGCTTTCGTTAAAGTTGTAAATGAGATAACTTATATAATTGTACGTTTTGACACTTGACTTATCATAGTTAAAAAATCAATTGGCTCGAAGACAATTCCTATCATACAATTTTATTAGTTGTTCTATTCGCTTATTAATAATTTGATATTTTGATTTAACCTCCGATATGGCTCCTAAGAAGAAATATTCCTTTTTATCCTAATATCATCATCATCATCGTATTTAAATAAAATAGAAATAAGTTTGTTAAATTCTGGGTGAGATCCAGCCCGCGAATTCAACTCCCTATGAAAGCCTTCTATTATTAGTTCTAGGGCCTAGTTCATAATGAATGTTCCATATATTTATCGAGAAACGGGCCCTTTGACTTAAATAAGTGTGATTTTAATGTAACGATTAAAAAAGTGCATTTGTGGAAATATTTCAGATTGTCGTGTCATAAAACTTCTTAAATTGCCCACATCCTCAACTTTAATAAAAGGCATGGCCATTAATATTCTAACATATTTATTATAATCTTTATTATATTTATACAGATTCCACAAAGATAGTCTTTTTACCGCTCTAAGTATACTTTGTGTAAAGTGAAAATAGCACCCCTCCTTCACGGGGCATTTAAAAACATTTTTTAAAACGCGTAATATTTGCAGTTTCATAATCAATTTTGAATCTGATATTCTGAAAATTAATTCCATAGGATATTAACAAAATTTTAATTTGTTCAAATACTAATTCATAAGTCAAATATTTTCTGTTTGGCATAAAACTGTAGAATAAGGGGAACATGTTGTTATTATGGAAGACGTGAATTACGTAGATTTGTTCATATATTTTTGGGCAGGATTTAAAAGTTCCATCCCCATACAAAACGGAGTTAGATTTGATTAATTTTATGAAAGAAGGGAAAGCTCCTATCATAAACCTATTTTCCGGGGCAACATATTGTATAAATTTTTCATTTATATTTTATACTATCATTAATGATTAAATTAGCGCGATTGAATACTAACGGCTCTGGTCCATTTAAAAAAAGGGATTTTTTGTAGGGGTTTTTAATGATATTTTTATTTGATTTTATCTCGGGAACAACATTGAAAATTTGACGTAATACAGCATAATAGCAGTTACTTTGCGGTAACTCCAAATTTTCCTTGTTGTTTTTTTTTGGGTGAGGAGCATTGAAATTGCTATGCGGCGACGTTCAAACCCCTTTCTAGGGTCAATAGGATTAAGCGCGTCTCTCCGCCAATACCACAATATCCATCGAAATGACGCCGCACTCTACGGAATATTACATGCAGGCTTTACAACTCTGGCAAAAGTCGAAGGCCAGAATCATTCACCTGCTAATACAATGCCCCCCTTGCCCTACATCTCTTGAAAGAGACGGCATACCCGTCTGGGCATAGCCCCTTTTAGACCTGTCGGGTACTAGGCAATAACTTAACCTAGACCAAGAGCTAAAGAATCTTCGGCCAGCATAATGACAATATTGAGAAAAAATTTTAAAATTTTATTTATTTCAAAATTTGTTGATAAATGTAGCGCTTGAGTGTGATCCGTAGTTATAGAAAAAGTATCATTTATTATTTTTCCTGCGGCTGAGCACGCTTTGACCTGTACAGCCCCAATAACTAATAGTTCAATTTGTTGTAGTAACAGTGTTCAGCGTGTATCAAAATTTTCATAGTTGGTCGTTTCAAAAAAGTATAATTTGATTGATAATTTTATAACATGCATATGTTGCGCAGCTAAATTTTCAAAGGATTGGATGTAGTTCAATATTCTTCAAGAACTTCGGAAACGGTCAAAGTCGGAGTATTCCTCAACGAAGTTGTGACCAAAGGATTTCGCATAACGGACCTTCCGAGAATTTCGGAAGCTAGAAATATAAGGAACAATTATAATTATATTGAAAAATGTAAATTACAATTCACGGATGCTATGGAAGTATTGTATATTGAAGTAAAAAGTCGTGTATATTTGACGTAGTTGTGACCAGGGAATTTTGCATATTGGACCTTTAAAGAACTTCGGAAGCTTGAGATATAAGTACAGTCAAAGCGTGCTCAGCCGCAGGAAAAATAATGAATGATACTTTTTCTATAACTACAGATCACACTCGAGCACTACATTTATCAACAAATTTTGAAATTAAATAAAATTTTAAATTTTTTTTCTAAATCAAAAAATTGTTGATTACAACCAGAGCTGGGAAAAAAACCATTTTTCGACTTAACTCAAATTTTTGTTTTTAAATTTTATGACAGATTAAAAAAATTAATTATTAATAAATAAAGAATATAAGCAGAATATCTCTAATTTTAGTAATATTTTCTTGATTAAAGCTAAAACCCTTTATTTTTTCTGAATTTCGAAAAATAAAAAAATGAGTTTGACCCAAAAATGGGCATTTTCCCAGCTCTGATTACAACAAGGAAAATTTGGAGTTATTGCAAAGTAACTGCTATTATGCTGTATTTCGCATCATGGTCATTTGTAACAAATAGTGTTATTGTGTTAATGGAGCTTTTGGAAAATTTTGAACAAACAAAAAAAACACCTTCGATTCACACATTTTACTATCTTTGTTATAATTTTAAACTGACATTAGGGCACGTGCAAAGTGAGTTTTTATTTTCGTGAAATTTTCAAAATTTTGAAAAAAAAATTCTTGAAATAAAACGAAAATTTTTAAAAAGTTGCCAAATTTAATATATGCGCATAAAATGCTTTTTCTGAAATAAAATATTTTTTAAAAATTTTTGTATAAAATAAAATTATTTTCAGAATTTTCAAAATTTCACGAAAATAAAAACCCACTTTGCACTTGCCCTTATGCAAAAATATTTTATACATAATAATGTTATAAAATATGTTCCAAATATTTAAAGGCAAAAATGCTAGAAACAATCTTTATTTGTTAGACACCACTTTCAAATTACAGTCCAATTTTTGAAAAGGTTTAGCTTTACTTAGTTAAAGACTAGCTAGCATGATAATTTTTTTAGTTGCTTAAAAAGTTTTTTAAAGAAAAAATGTGCATTATATTCTAATTGCGATTGAAAACCCTTGAAGTTGATTTCAAATTTTAAAAAATCAAATTGATTTTAAGTGTTTAAAAAATTAAAGTTTCTTTTAAAATCTAAGCTTAATTAGATCAGCAGCATTTACAAATTTAATTTGACCAAAAATAAGTTTTAATTTGCCTATTCTCATAACCAGGCCTGGGAAAACAATGAGCCAAAAAACTTTGGCTCATTTTTTCCCCTAAAACATAAAAAAAGAAAGGGGGGCAAATATAAAGGGCCAAAATAAGAATTCAAAAAAAGCCCTTACTAAGAAAAGGGGCAAAAAAAAACCCCACAAAAAGTGGCTCTTAAAAAGAGCCCCAAAAAACCCATTTTATGTTTTCTATAATAATTTTAACAAATTTTGATGGGTGGGTTATTTTTTCTTAAAGCTCCTAGGAGTTTTTTTTAAGAAAAGGGGCTTTTTTTAAACATGCCCCTTTTCTTTAAGCAAGAAAAGGGGCTTTTCTTTTGCCATGCCCACGAGTTTGTGGGCATTTGGAAAAAAAAAACCCAAAAACTTGATAAAAAAAAGCCCATTTAGTTTTTTTTCCCAGCCCTGCTTATAACTGCGTTGCTAAAGGAATACTGACTTAAAACAATTAAAAAGTGGAATTAATTGAAAAAAAAACCGGCTCAGATAGCCAGTGGCAAACCTTCTGCCTAAGACGCAGGAGGTTGCGAGTTCGAATACGTGCCCAGTAGCTTTTTTCTTTGGAAAAATAGCATACATGTGCAACCACTTAAAGCTTCTGAGTGGCCTGCTTAGGCAGTAGGTCTTAAACGATATGTCTAAAAGTAAGAGCCTAGGCTAAAAACCTAGGTCGCCGGCGTGCGAGCAAATCTTTCTATTTAACCCGTCGGCAATATTAATTGCTTTGCTCGGGTTAAAGAGTCAAAGCCCCAACGGGTATGGCACCCCTAAGTAAGGAAAGGTATGGGGGAAACCTCAAACCATTGTTTTGTTTAATTGAAAAAAAAAGACATTTTTACGATTGTCCATCTAACACAATTATATCTGTTAAATTATAAATATAATATATTATTTGCCCTGCACAATTTAAATTAAAAATGACAGTTTAAAATATAAATGAAGTAACACCAAATTAACCTACAAATGTATATTTAATCATATTGTCAATGATATTTGACAATGATAATTTATAATGTGAGCACCCAATTTGCCACTTTTACCTTACCCTGCATTAAATAACTTGAAATACCCAAATAAGGAGCTAAATTAGGTCAAATATGTGCTAAAAAATGCCAGGTTTCATCTTATTATATGCAGTAGAAGTAGGATTTATAGATGGGTGACAAGTTAAGGCACTATTTTCATTTTATTCTGAATCAGGGCTGGCGGTTGAATGTCTTGATTAAAGTAATATTTGATCAAAAAAATCTCTTGAGGTGATCATAAGTTTACAATAATTAGGATTTATATTATTCTCATAGTCTTTCTTACACAAAATATCAGGTATAGAGATGTTAAAACTTTCCAATGATTTAACGACTGTCTTTAAAACTATCTAGCATATTAAGTAAAAGAGATAAAAATTAAATAAAATAGATTACACTGGTCGACAAAAAATGGCGACTAATTAGAAAAACGTATATTTTAGAAGTGTTTTTTAAGCTGATTTCAAATATCTTTTCCATTTTTTCCGAATAGGTCTAGTTTTTTAACTATAACCGTTTAAAGTCAGCAAAAACTCCAATATGTGTCATTTTCAAAAGCAAATATAGTGCCCTTAAATTCAAAAAAATTGGACAAAAAGCTTGTAATTTTATAGGAAAATTCTTAAATAATTAAATTAAATCAAAAAAATTTAAGAAATCTTATTATTTAAGCAATTATTTAATTTTTAAGAAAAAATGAATTAGCCGTATTTGGCGCCATAAAGTCTAACGCTTAGAAACCTCTTCAAAGATTTTTGGTAAGCTTATTTTTAATTTAAATTCACTCTAGAGGTTAATTAGACTTACTTTACCCAATTGAGATTGTTCAATATATAGTTGCCCCTATCATAATGTCCTCGATTACTTATAAACTTTTACCAGAACTTTTTTTACATAAATTTATTTGTAAGCAAGTGATTTATAAAGGAGATAATTATAATCAAATATTCCCAATAGCTTAAAATAAATTATCTAAACCTTTTTTATGGATTTGAAGCAAATAACATTAAAAATTAAATTCCCATGGACCATTAAAAAGGATTTTAAGAGATAGACTTAAAGGCGCCAATTTTGCCATATATAATTTTTCTTAAAAATTAAATAATTGCTTAACTAATTAATTTTTTCCAGTTTTTTTAATTCGAATGTATTATTTAAGCCATTTCCTATAGAATTACATTTTTTTTATTAAAAATTTTTAGATTTTAGGGTGTTAAATTTGCTTTTGAAAATGACATATATTGAGGTTTTTGAAGATTTTGACCGCTTCTAATTAAAAAATTAGACCTATTCGAAAAAAATGGAAAAGATATTTGGAATCAGCACAAAAAACTCTTTTAAATTATATGTGTTTGTAACTGGTCACCGACAAAAAGTCGAAATTTGTCGACCAGTGTTATTTTTAATTAAATGAATGTTAAAAAGTAGTAGGCGTATTAAAAATTTGAATTTATGGAAGAAGCTGCTAGCTTGACGCAAGCATGGTTTATTTTGGCAAAATAATCGGGAACGCACAAAAACAGCTTCATTTTTCACCCAAATTTCAAACATTGCCCTATTTGCCCCGGTCATATAACTTTTCCTGCCGGGTACTATCGACTCTTGTTTCAGGAGCTAAACAATTTTATTGGAAATTTAATTAGGAATGATTTAAAATCCATACCGTGATCATTTTAACAGTCCTTCCTAAAGTTTCATTGTTTTACTAAGTTTAATACTCAAAAAAACATAAGTATCTTCATCTAGGCAGTTATAATCTAACACAATGTGTCCAGTTTTAGTGCCCTAATCATAATTAAGATTGCCATAAATCTTCAGTAGTGGGCACGCTATCAAATTGAAAATCTCTTTTAACCGCGAAGGAAGTATTGGAGTTTGTTAAAAAAAATCATTAATAGGAATATAGTTTGTAAATTAATTCAACTTCGGTTGGAGAAATTGTTTGATTAGAGGCTATGACTAAATATTTATGTTTTCACGATGATTTGAAGTAAGATTTTATTTATTCTTATAGGAATAATGTTTTTTGCTTGTTTTTTTACTATATTTATTAAAGGCCGTAAATGTTTTTTTTTTAAATATTTGCTAATGAGATAATTTTTATATCACGACGGATTTTTGCGCCTAGCTAATAACGCAAAATGCCTTTATATATAAAACATATCTGTTTTATAGTAATTTTTTATAAAACTAAATGAAATAAGACGTGGCACAATGAATGTAAAAATGTTCATTTGGTCGACTTATTTCACAAAAATAGCTCTATGTTATAAAATAAGGGCACCATACATGCTTGTAGTTAAATTAAAGTGAGCAAGCCAATTTTAGCTTAAAAACATAATCATAGCTGATAAATGTATGATTTATATGATTTTATTATTTTCGTGTCCTATTCCAATTTAGATATTACGGAGTATGTTGTACAAAGGCTCAGAAGTCATGAGGGAAGTTGGCTGGGTCATTTTCGACGAAATACATTACATGCGAGATAAAGGTAATCTCTACATTTGAATCTCAATAGGCTACCTTCTCTAGTGTGGAAAAACATCACTTGCCTTACACTCAGGCGGTCCAGTGTTCGATTGCCTGCTTAGGCTGTTTTTTTTATTATTTTTTTATAATATAGCAATGAGGATATGGATAGTCAGTAGGCTCTAAACAAATTACGCAAAGGAAGAATTCTATATAGCTGGCGTGCGAGCTATCACCATTCAACTTTAGGGCAATAATAATTTGCTCGATTTAAAAAAACAACATTAAATAAATAATTGTAAAATCTGTTGAAGAACAGCATGAGCTTCAATAATTTTAAATTACTTTTTTTTAATAATCTATTATTATTTTTAAAATATTAAGTAGGATTTGTTGATTTTTAGTTATATGTACTGATAAAACACCCGACTTTTTCGTATATATATATAGTT
>JAUIRJ010000521.1:0-14423 GCA_030555515.1 Acutogordius australiensis | reverse complement strand
CACAGGTCAACAAATATTTATGTCAGAAACGTGATTATAAAAACATAAAAGAATGCATCCCCATGATGGCCTATCTCATATATGTTTTTCGTTTTTCATGATTTATTCCGTCTTTTTGGCTCCTTAGATCCGTCTATAACGAAAAATAGCCTATTTTGACCAAATTGACAGATGTAAATATACCCTAGAAAGAAAAAATTAAAAAGTCTTTTTTGCATATTAAAATCCCTTGTAACTTATATTTTTAATCACGAACAATGGAAAATTATTTTTATTAATATATAAAGCTCTTACATCGGCATTAGAAAATAATGAAATATTTCGCGCCCAAACTTAAATACGACACGATATATTAACGGTTTTTAATGAAAATATTATTTGAAGTTTTAATTTAACAGTTTATTAGTGAATATGCAAAAAATAAAATTTCATTTTATTTTTGTTTTTGAATCTTTTTTTGGTTTTTTAACCTTTTTATCCTATTTCATTGTTTAAAACTGACTTACTAAGTTTGATTAGGAAAATCGGTAAACGGCTTTGATATATCCCTAAGATGGCAGGGTTTCCATCTCTGTAACTCATCAAAAATTGCTTACCTGTGTAATACAGAATATTCATTTCATACAATTATCGGGTTATAATAAAAATATTATTTGAAATATGAATTTAACAGTTTAGCTGTGGTCATACAAAAATAAATTGAAATTTATTTTATGTTTTTCCTAATATTTTTTTTTCAAAAATTTTAAACGCTTATAGGAAAAATGTATAATTAAAAAGAACATTAAAGGGATTTCCGCGATGGCGGATTTGGTCTCTGTAATTAGCTCATAACTAACAAAAATTTGTTCTGTGTTATCGAAAGTTAAGTGAAATGAATTACATCATTAAAGGGATATATTATGAGGGCACCTTTAATTTAAAACCCATAAATTCAAAGGTATTAAGTTAAAACAAAAAAAAATATATTTTATCTTAAATATTCTAAAAATTTAAAAACAATAAATGTTTATTTTTATTTAACAAACCAATTACATTTTTTGGCACATTTGATCTGTTTAAATAAATTATTTTAATTCCATATCAATAAATATCAAAATAGTCATTTTAAAAATGTTTTGGAAGAATTCTAATTCTAAACTCATAATTATATATTATAATGTGAAACTGAGTAATTCTAAAACTCAAATAAGAACAACTAAATTGAAGGTTGCATATATTAATTCACTAACTAGGTTACGTTGATCATTTTGCCACTTTGATTTTTCTTATATCACGGATCGACAATAATCAATGTGAGAAAAAATAAAATTATGACAAGGAAATATTTCCCATTATGGCCTTATCTCATATATATTTTCCGTTTAAATTTCTTTCGCCTTCGGTTATTTTCGTATATATCAAAAAAATGGCCAGATTTGATTATGCTGCTAGATTTCCTAAAGAAAAAAAAAATCACTTGAATTATTTTTACCTCAAATAATGAGAAATAAAATTTTTGATTACATCAAACATTTACAACGTTTAGGTTATATGGAATATTTGGCACCCATAACTAAATTAGGGACGATATATTACCGGTTTTGAAATGAAAATATTTGAAGTTTAAATATAACATTTTTTAATATAGAAATATATTTTTTTAAATTTTTTGTTTTTTAACATTTTTAAAAACTTGAATGTTTATAACTGGCTTAAAAATTTAGATTAGAAAAAACGGCACACGGATTTAAGATGTCAGGTTTGATTTCTAAAGTTAGCTCATAACTCTCAAAAGTTTGTTGACCTTTGAAAAAGACTGCTTTAATGATAATGATGCTTGCTCTAAGTGAAAAAATTTGTATATATTTTATAAAAAGAAAATTAAGAAAAAAAATCAGGTTATATACAAATGACATAAATTAAAAAGTTCAAAACTATTTAGGGTTTAGAATAATTAAAAAATTAACATATTTTAATGAATTAACAAAAAAGTGTACCGATTGAGGCAAATGTAAGGTAACAATTTTTGTTGAAAAGTTAAATTTGATTGAAACCTAACATCCAACAAAAACGTTCGGGAAGCCTTTGAAGCAGCATATCTTACCTAATTATATTTTTATAATAATGGTATAAAATAATTACACAAAACCATTATTAAAAAATAATAGATGCATAAAATCTACTATTTTTATCTTATTTTACAATATTAAGAATAAATTTTCTTCCCCATTATACATGAAAGTCTGTAAGCATTAATACAACTTATAGTTGTTGGTTAAAGTATATTTTATCAACCATACCTGACTCCAATTGTCAGAAAGCCCTGACTCTAATATGTGACATATTGTTGGTGCTAATTTTGCTACATTAGGAATAGTATCTAATAAAATTTCAAAAATATTAAACATAATTATAAATTTTAAAACATAATTAAATACCTTTACAAGCAACAATATCATTAATAAGAACAAAGCAAATTTCTCTTACAAACCTGGAATAATTGACATAAAAATTAGCAACCTATTGGAATGCCCACATAAAACAAAAATTTCATTTATTATAGAATTTTTAATGTATTTAGCAGAATTGTAATTGTTTATAAAATGGACAATAAAATTTAGGGTAGACTCAATAAACATCCAATTATTAGATTTTATATCATTTGACTCTTCAGTATCCACAATATTACCATATAAATCATGTAAAGTCATGTTGCGAGTACTTTTAAATAAAAGATTAATTATAAGATTTGTGGCTGTATCATCATTAGGGCAAACTTTAGCCAAAATTTCACCTAAATTTATATTAATAATATTCAAATACATTATGTCACAAGTTAAAAGTAGTTACCTGCTATATTACGAATTTTAACTTCACTAGAGAATAAAAAATTTTGACAAATATTTGATATTTCTATTGTATATATTGTGTCTAATGGACTGTAGTTTAATAAAGTATTGATGAAAAGAAGGTTGCCATAAATATGGCTAAAGTTCAGACCATAAACCTCAACTAAAAAAGCACCAATAGCTTCACATACATTCTCGTCAACTTTTTTTTCATTTAACAAGCTTATCAAATTTTCAAGGCCCTTTTCTCTAACGAGATTTTGAGTATCACATAGGTCTTTAAAAACTTTTTCAAATAAATCATTCATTCATGAAACACATGTGATATTTAAATTGACGGCATCTCGTTTTAGCCTCGAAAAAAATGTTAGACTTTTTTCTCTAACTTTTTTCTGTGCACGAGGTATTAGAGCTATGATTAAATGTATGAATTTTGAATGAAAACTTTAGGCGCTTAATTTGAATAATGAATTTTGTGTAATTGTTTATTTATAAAATTAGGCTAGTATTATTATGTTTGCCTAATATTAATTAATTTTGGCTATGTTGCTCATTCTGGTAAATTCATTTGATATTAACTCTTCTATATAACTATATTCTTATTTTGTTATAATTTCTTCTTCTGCTAGACTGTAGACTATTATAAAATCTTCCTAGCTAAGAAACTATGTTTGCCAACAATTTAGCCAAAACCATTAAAGCATTTAATTTCAAGGCAAACTTTGTAACAACTATCTGAATATTCTGGTAAATTCATTTAATATTATCTCTTCTATATAGATTTCATAATTTGTTATAATATATTCTTCTACTAGATCATAAACTATTATAAAATCTTCCTAGCTATTTAGCCAAAACTATTTAAGCATTTAATTTCAATATAGCAAACATTGTAACAACTATTTGATCATTCTGGTAAATTCATTTGATATTATCTATTCTATATAACTATATTCTTATTTTTTTTATAATTTATTCTTACTAGATTATAAACTATTATAAAATCTTCCTAGCTATTTAGCCAAAACTATTTTAGCATTTAATTTCAATATAGCAAACATTGTAACAACTATTTGATCATTCTGGTAAATTCAGTTGATATTATCTATTTTATATAACTATATTCTTATTTTTTTTATAATTTATTCTTTCTACTAGATTATAAACTATTATAAAATCTTCCTAGCTATTTAGCCAAAACCATTATAGCATTTAATTTCAATATAGCAAACATTATAACAACTATTTGATATTTCTGGTAAATTCATTTGATATTATCTCTTCTATATAACTATATTCTTATTTTTTTATATTGAGAATTTTATAAGGTATTTTATTTATGATAATACTCTATATATGTGGGGGATTGAAAAGATATGGTAAACTTTATAATCATGGCCACCGCTTCCTTCCTCTTCTTCTTGAACTTTGAAGATGGCAATTTTTACATATACCATCTTTTTTAAACAATTTATACTCAAAATTTTTTAACAAAGAAATAAGAATTTTTGTATAAATAAAATTATTCTTTAAAAACTTTCTTTTTTAATATTTTTAAAAATATGTATTAAATTTAGCCTTATTTTATTTATTTAAAAAAATATAGATGGATGACTTAAAAAGATCCATTTTACTTTACAAAATGCGGGGTACCGGCTATCAAAAGGAAACAAAATACTATACTTGTGAATGTGGTGGCAAGATTGGAAAGAATGAGGTTATCTGGATATTAACTAGCCATTCACAAGATTGCTTACAAAATTACAAGGAAGTTAAAAACTATCAACTAATTGGAAGTATTGTTTAAAAATATACATACTAGAAATTTAAGTTTTTATTGATTTAAAATTATCACAAACAAATTTATAATATATTGCTTTAAAGATTAAAATTCTGCTTTTTTGTAATTTTTAGACTCTTCTAAACAATATATTTTAAATAATTGTGTTTTGTTAAATAACATTTAATGCCAGGGCTATTTATTTTTACTTATCCTATGGTTAATTATATCAATTATTTTTTTTATTATAAATGCTAAATTAATTATAAAATTAAGATGAAATTATCTACAAAACACTCAAATTCAAAATTATTAGAAAAAATAAAAATGGTTTTAAGTTAATATGCAAATACTGTCCATATG
The DNA here is from genome assembly GCA_030555515.1 of Acutogordius australiensis. Taxonomy (NCBI): domain Eukaryota; kingdom Metazoa; phylum Nematomorpha; class Gordioida; order Gordea; family Gordiidae; genus Acutogordius; species Acutogordius australiensis. The sequence goes on along the minus strand of JAUIRJ010000521.1, from coordinate 9,449 downwards.
TGACTGATGTGAAAAAAGACATTCTCTTCTCTCCTTATCACAAATGCTGCTATAATAATAAAAATATTAATAATATTAATAATGGCACAAATAATTGTGATGATAATTATATTTTAGATAATATTATTAAAAAATACAATTTCAATTTTGGCAATAATACTAAAAATAATATTGATGGCAATAATTATTTAAATAATTATGGCAATAATAGTAGTGTAAATAATATTAACAATAAAAACAATTCTAATATAAATAATGGCAATAATTTGTATAAATAATAATATTAACAATAATAACAATTCAAATGGCAATATCAGCAGTCTAAATAATAATAACAATTCAAATGGCAATATTAGCAATATAAATAATAATTACAATTCAAATGGCAATAATAGTAATTTATATAATACCGATGCCAATAACAACAATGACATTAGTGCTTCTATCGCCCCTCCGTTAAGATGTGATTTATTATTTTATATTTTTCCATATCAAAGAAATTTTAATATCTCAATTATGCATTTGTAATTAACGTTTTTTAAATATGTGATTTATTATTTTATATTTTTCTATATCAAAGAAATTTTAATATCTCAATTATGCATTTGCAATTACCGTTTTATATATATGGGATTTATTATTTTATATTTTTTTATATCAAAGAAATTTTAATATCGCAAATATTTGCAATTAGCATTTTTTAGATATGGGATTTATTATTTTATATTTTTTCATATCAAAGAAATTTTAATATCGCAAATATTTGCAATTACCATTTTTTAGATATTTGATTTATTTTTTTATATTTTTCCTTATCAAGGATTTTAATATCTTAATTATGCATTTATGCTCACCGTTTTATATAAAATGTAATTTTTTTTTATATTTTCCCATATCAAGAATTTTAATATGCCATATGCATTTTTGCTCACCGTTTTTTATAAAATGTAATTTTTTTTATAATTTACGATTATGAAAATTTATTATTTTGTTGCTCATTACTATGTCATAATAATCTAGTCTTTTTATATTAATAAATATATCAAATGAAATTTCGTTTAATAACATAAGGGTTAAACTTACGAATGCGAGTTGGAAGAATTAATATTATATATCAGAGCCAAAACATTTAATAAATTAGTCATGCAATTAAACAACTAAGTCATCAATCAACAAGTCTGATCCGATTAAACTAAAATACGTAGCAGTGGTTATGATGCCAAGTTATAGTAATTAATTAAGTTAATAAATGATTTTTAAATCAAAGAATATATCTTCGAGGTATTTTAACGATGAAGGATAACAGAATTAGTAAGATCAGTGAATTAATTTACTAAGACAATAATAATGATAAAAATAATTTCATCTTTATAAAATATCTATTTTTGAAATAATTTCAAATATTTTTTTTTCATAAATTCTTTTAAAAATGTTTTACTAGACCTAAAAACATTATTTTATCTATAAAATTTAATCCATTTAGTTTATTGACAAGATTTGTTTAAAGAAACATAGAGAAATGAAAAAATCTCATAGATTTTTTTATAAGTTGTGTCAAAATAACCTATCTTAGTTTGTAATTAAAGAGCACGTATATTTCTATAAAATAATTAAATGGGTCATAGCTACTAAATTTTTGAAATTATAGTTGTTTAAAACTGGGGCGCGTATGGCCCACTATGGTATTAGTGAGATATTTCACACACTAACATTGCGGGTTAAAAAAATTAGCTTAAGAACATGTTGATTTAATTGCATTTTAGCATAAACTATTAAAACTAATGAGTTAAATTTAACCAAATTATTTGATCTAATTGTTTATTATTATTCTATTTAATATTTTACTTAATACCGCGTGCATATTCAATAAGAGCAGTGAAATTAATATGCTGGGACATTCCTAACCCCTACAATATTCAAGCGCTTCTCTCCGCCAATACCATTATATCCTTTGAAATGACGCCGCACTATTAGGAATTTTATAGCATAAAGGCTTTACGACCCTGGCAAAGTCGAAAACCAGGGTCAATCACCTGCTAAAACAATGTCCCCTTGCCCCACATCTCATGAAAGAGACGGCATAGCCAGGGCTAGAATTATTTTTACTTATGGGCTACAACATCCCTTAAATAAATTCGCTAATACCAGACCGAAAAATATACATATTTTATATTTTTATCATCTTTCCATTCGGTTTAGATTAAATGTGGGTTAGTTTAAGAAGTTAGAGTGAGGAAAATGTTAGGCTAAGGTTGTTTTAGAATTTGGTACTTTAATTAGTTTGGGTTAAGATTAAGATAAGTATTTGATCAAATGCTAAATTTTGCATGTGATACAAATTTACCATATACGAATGTTAAAAGAGAAGGCCGTTACCAGACCTTTCACTTCTTAATAATTTCTTCTCATCAAATGACTCGAAAGCCCCTGATTACTTTTATTGCCATAGACCAAGCATTTGAGGCTGCTTCTAACACTCACGGACCACTTAGCAAATAATGACAATACAGGAAGAGCGAAAGAGCCTATTACTAGTAGGAATATGGAATTTAATTTTAACATTTATTATGTATATATACTCTGCCATAATAATAATATTCACTTTATTTTTATGTCTGATTCTTGCTTAATATTATATTGATTGGATACATTGCCAAAATGACTTTAGAAAATTTTTCTTCTCTCTTTTATACATAAGATTTTATATTTCGCGCTTCTGGCTAAAGAACAAAATTTACTTTGCAAATACCATAACGTTATAGACGGGTTAAAAGAAAGGTAAAATGACACTCAAATACCCAGATTCCTCACACACGAGAGCGAGCTTCAATTATAGGGTTAATAATTTGATAATATTAATTTATTGCTATACTGTTTTTTTCATTGCGCGGATTGAAAGGAGCCTACCATATCTAGTAGACTTTCATGGATATTTATAGCTATTGTCGTGCCGTACTATGTCATTTAGAGCCGCAACAAAACTATCAAAAAATTAAATTAGAGTTAAAAAATTTGTTTTAAAACTAAATGTCAAAATTTATCATTTTTAATTCATTGATTGGCATAAATCATTCAAATGTTGCAACATAAGTCTTATCTTAAAAACAATTTTATATACAAATTTACAACAATTGAATTTATTGTTGCGTTATTGATGCAAATACCCTTATATATCCATAATAAATATGTTTATCATTTTTTTGGAGAAATAAAATTAAAATTAAAAAGATATGGCCACATACATATATTATTTAATATAATTATAAACTTAATAATCTTATTTGACATAGAATAAAAAAAATTGCGTTAAAAATTACTAAATTATTAACAGACTTATTTAAAAATATATTGCGTAGAAACAACCTAAATTTTAATTACACATAAACTCAAAAATGTGGTTTTTTATATTTTATATATATATTAAACTGTGACAGAAATTGTATATACAGTACAATTACGATATTAATATATTTTTTATATAAATTTGTAAAGGATATTAGTATTCAACTCTGTTATATTAAGGCAAACAAATAAATATATAATATATTAATATTTACTTTTTTACATTTTGGCATAAACTATTAAGGATAATTAATTAATTTAACAAAATCACTTTATTTAATTGCTTATTATTATTAACTTTCATATTTTTGATTAGTTATTTCCTCGTGCCAATTTATATTTGTCTTATTTTAATTTCGACTCCTAGATAGGGAATCAAATTGACAATGAATTCAATTTATCCTTCAATTGAAGATATTAAAATTGACCGATATATTAAGGCAGGAGCTAAATCTTTATATTTTACTTATAGCTTTTTGCTTATTGATATTTTTAGGCTCAGCAGAAAAATTACATAGCTGAGGCTGAGGAGCATGTTGAGCCTTCTGCACCTTACCCTACACTTCAAATTAATAATGATGATATTGATCCACATAGTTTGAAATATATAAATCAGGTTTACTTTATAAATACAATCATGTGTTTATCAAAATATTTTATATTTAAGTTTATTAAATAGATTGACACACAATTAAAGCATGAAGATAACCACTCAATCAATGATGCTTGCTCCCAAATATCCCACTTAACTAATACAACGAGTAGTTCAACACAAGAAAATAGGTAAATTAACTATTTAACTGCATGTATTTTTATTTTGTTTGGTAACTTTATTTTTGCAAAAATATTGTGCAATAACTTCAACTAAATTTGTATCTAGAATTCAAATAATTGCCCCACTTTCTGAACGTGCTCCAGGTTTTGAAAGATCTGCTATTACTGGTGGTTTAAAGGAGGTTGATATCTACAAAGCTGATGAAAAAAAGTTCCGTGACCTAGGAATTAAGATGAGGGCCATTGACCATGTAAACTAAACTTTATATTATATATTTTATATATAGTGAAATAACACTAGCTATTGTCAATATGTGTTTTGTAGATTAAACTTTATATAATACATATGTTTTTCCATTTAAATAAAATTTGTAGCCAATTGTTTGTAATATTTATATTATTTAATGAATACCAACTATTTAAAATTTATCTCTAGTTTTTTATATATTTATTTAATATATAACAGGGTATTTTTGTAATTGGTGTCAAAACTGAATCTCCAGCTCATTTGTCTGGTGTAAAATTTGGTGACCAAATTATTGAAATTAACACCATAAATTTAACTGGCATCAGTTTAGATAAGGTGGAAAAACTTATAAAAAAGACACCCTCTCCCATTGCAATGATCCTTCGAGATAGGTTTTTTTTATTACTTATCATATAATTTAGAGACTAGTCATAATAATATAAATATTTTAGAAATTTTTACTTTACTGTAATATCCAAAAAATTATAGGTATTTGAACTTATCTTTCGGGTTATTTATGCCAATGGTAGGTCGTTTTTGAAATTAAAGCGAAATAATGTGCCCTTATCTCTACTATTTCTCCCGTTTTAAATCATTTTTTGACAGGGCTTTACATCAAAACCATCTTAAAAAGGCCAAATTTTAAGTGTCCATGGGACTTCTGAACGATTTACAAAAAAATTATGGAAGATGGTAACCTCAGGAATGACATTTTAATTTTTAAGTTATTAAGCTCCAACATACGCATTTAGACTTTGAAGATTATTTTGCACCCCAAATTATATAGCACTAACCAAGTTGAAATCATAATGTTATTTTACGTTTCAATTTAACAATTTAGCTTTTATAAAAACATTATTCAGTTTCTAAATCTTATTTGTTTTACATATTCGTTATAGCGGGCTTACAAAGTTTAATTAGAAAAACGGTAAGATTTGATAATCCTTAAAGTAGCAGCTTCTATATTTAATTTAGCTCATAAATTACAAAATATTGTTAACCTGTGTTATATATATACCACTTGAAATTGCATTTTAAAACAATTCTTTAAGACCGTTTATTCGAACGCTCACAGTTCACAATGATACCATGGGACATCCAGGGTTTATTTTTAAGCACGGACGTATCGTAGATATCATGAAAGAAACCTCTGCGGCTAGGAATGGCCTCCTTACTCACCACGTTCTGATTGAATGCAATGGAGAATCTTGTGTGGGATTAAAGGTTTAACATTTAATGAGAAATATAACTTTAGCATAATGTCTTGTTTTGTTTTGTTTTTTGAGAAGTTTTAATTTTAATTAACTTTTGTATATCTTATGATAACAATTATTAATATTATACTTTATATAAGCCACGATTTAGAATTGTTATTATTATATATTATTTAGTATCAGTGTCTCCTACTCCGGGGTGGGTAGGAACCAAGCGGTTCCAAAAAATCGGCCGAGGGGGGTAGGTATAGTTATGGGGGTATTTAAAAAGGAGGGTAGCAGTCAAAGTGGGTAATTTATTTAACAAGAATATAATTTTTTTCTCAATTTTTTACACGTCTATATAACACTGGTCGACAAAAAATGACTTCATATTTTAGAACAAAAATTTTGAACATTTTTCTAGCGCAGTTTTTTCTGCTTTATGGTGCTTTCCGTTTTTTTCTATCTGATCTAGTTTTCATTTTATTTAAACATCATGGTGCCTACCGTTTTTTCCTACCTGATCTAGTTTTCATTTTATTTGCTATTTTTTCTGCTAAACATCATGGCCTTCCTTTTTTTTCTATCTGATCTAGTTTTCATTTTATTTAAAGGTCATGGTGCTTTCCGTTTTTTCCTACCTGATCTAGTTTTCATTTTATTTGCTATTAAATTTGTCAAAAAGTACTTTTTTGGCATATTTTTACCTAAATTTACCATATCAAAAAAAAATCTAATGACGATACTTTATAATTTTATAAAGGAGTCTAGTATTTTACCACAGCTTCACAAAAAAAATACAATGAAGTCAATGTGGAAAAGATAAACGAGATATGTGCTATTTACGACCTTGATCCTTATTTGATTTTTGAAGAAATGAAAATGTTTATTCCGTTTTTCCGCCAAGCTTTAATAGATGGAATCATTTCTACCCAATATTTAAATGGTCAATATTTTTTTTAAATTCTAGAATCAAAAAATACTCCAGAGAGTTTCTGTAACTTTCTGGAGGACGACGTTGAAAAAAGTGATGAGGATGATGATGAAACCTTGTTTAGTTCAGATGACAATTTTTTACTACCTTATAGGGCTTTAAATAAAACATAGGGGAGACAGGGGCGAAATGAACATATTTTTGCAAAATCGTTGCTGCTGACACATTTTTAATCTAAAATAAAAAATTAATGGCTCATTTTATAGATAATTCATTATATTTTATAAAAAAATTTGTTTAACCAAAAAAATATAATTCTGTAAAAAGATATTAAACAATGTATAAACCCACTAGTATTAACCATTTCGCCTCATATACGGGGTAAAATGAAATACCCATGGGGTAAAATAAAATACCCCTGGGGCAAAATGAAGGTGTGTAAAATTTATTAAATTTACAGCTTTTATTTAAAATAGAAAAATAAATATAGATTTAGATCATTTTATAAATAATTATATCATAATCAATTACCAGTGGCCCAACAATCTCAACATCAAGGGGTTTAAGTCTTTGTGAACAATGAGGTGGTAGTGTTACCACTTTAATCCCATTATCTTTAAAAAAGTTCACTGCTTTTATGGATATATGAGATACATGTTTATTAATAATTATAAGCGCCTTTAAAATATAATAATTCAATTTACTGAATCCTCAGTTGAGCATTTAACATATTTTACAAAATGTTTTAAATACCCCACAAACTCCTCTTCTTTCATCCATCTTGTTGAATTGTCACAACCATCACTCCCTTAGAACCATTAGTTAATTCCACCTTAAACCTTTTTCTACAAAAAATGAAATAAGGTAGAATTAATTGCCCAACTGGATTTATGGCAATATACATGGTAGCAAGGCTGCCTCATTCGTAATATAATGTATAATAAACTTGCTTCCCTTCTGTGCAACCACTTTAGATGGTGAAACCAGTGTCATCTAAATTGAATATCATGTGAGGTTCAAAATAATATTTTTCCATTAGATCTATTAGGTTCTGGTAAAAACCATTGACTGCTTCTATATTGAAACCAGATATCCTGGCTAGACTGGTACATTCAATCTTATAGAAATGATAAGGTTCCTTTTTATTAAATTGCTGAACCAATCAGGTCCAGCTAATTTTTGTTCAATCCAACTGGTAGGGGTTCTTTTGTTTAGTATGGCAGCATATTCATATGCTAATTTTCTAATCTAATTATGGATTTAAATTGTTTTTTTGAGGTTATAAGGGCTTCTTTGAGAATGTCTTCATCTGTCTTCAAACTTTTTCTTTTATAATTACTCATGAATGGTTTCGGCGTGGGGCGAAATGATGCCTCGCATTGGGTAGTGTTTGCAAAATCAATAATGTTCAAATAATATTAAGTTATAAGTTAAAAATGTATTTTATATACAACGAAGTGTTTTTTAAATCTTTTAATTATATTAATATTTTCGAGGTTATTAAAGATAAAGCAAAATTATTGTTGCTTCAAACATAAATTTGAAATAGCATTTTTCTTTAATTAAGATTTTCTAAATTTTTTTAAATGGATGTATATGTAAAAATATAATGAATCGATAGCTTGTTTAAAGATCTACATCATATATAAAATTTATAGATATTGAATAATTTTTGGCAGAGATATATCCATTAATCATTTCACCCCACCAACCATTTCGCCCCGGTCTCCCCTACAACAGTTTGAAAACCTTAAAAAAATATATAAAATCTTCCTCACAATAACGATCTCCAGCTGGAGATCAATGAGCAGGATATAATTAATTAAAACTTCTTTTCGTAACAAAACGGGAGATATGTTTTTACAAAATGTCCTTTTAAAATCTGGAGAGGACATTTTATTGCAATTAGATAATGAATTAAATTATCAATAATTTTAAACATTTATATCATTATAATAATCCATTATAATAAATAAAATTGAATTGATTTAAAGTGGCTGCTTATAATCAGACAAAAAATTGGGTGAGGGGGGATAGTTACCCCCGAGATTTTGTCGAGGGGGGTAGCTCTTCCATGAAATTTGGGGAGTAGGAGACGCTGTTTAGTATATTTAATTTAGATAAAGTGCATAATTAAATTTTTGACCTTTGAGCATTTTTGTATTATACTTATTCCTCATAACGCCGGCCCAAGATTCTATCAGATGCATTTCGTTCTGGTATTACTATCTATCCATTTACAAATTTTTTTTTCTGTTTATCTAAATTAGGTCATTTTAGCGTGAATAATTACAAACTAGTATCAAATTAGTTATTTTATAATTTTTATGAAAATTAATAAATATCACTGGACAACAAAATTTGCACGACTATAATCATCATTTAAGGCAACTATGGTTTTTGGTTAAGTTTTTGGCGCTGATCACAAATATGAAATCAGAATTTAAGCCAATGCCTTAGATTCTTAATTATTTGGTGTCAAAGTCAAGATTTTTTAATTTTTGGGGTATTTTGGGTTTCTATATCATGAAACCTATGGGTAGTAACAAAAGTTTAAAAATATTTTTAGATAACGGAAACATTCATTATTAACGTAAGGCGTTTTAATTTTTTTATAATATTTAAATTTTTTTTTATTTTTTTTTTTTATAAAATTAGTGGTTTTTGTCATAAAATCTGTTTTTTGATCCTAAATAGCTTGAAAGTAAATTGCTAATAATTTTAGGTAATAACTTTTTTTGGATATGTTTTTATGAGGAATCTGAATATGCCAATAGAATTTTTGGAAAATTTATTGTTTAAGAAATTTGTGAATAAAAAAAATTGGAGGCATTGGGAAAAAAACTAAGCCCGGGATCGTTATCGCAAGAAAATTCTCTACAATACCCTCAAAAAATTGTTTATGTTGTTTTTTTTGTTGTTCAGTGTATTATACAAAATTGCTTGGTGAAAATTT
>JAUIRJ010000520.1:0-14482 GCA_030555515.1 Acutogordius australiensis | reverse complement strand
CAGTGGCGACTCGTCATTAGGTGCAAGGTGTTTACTGAACACCCTGGCAAAAATTTATATAGAAATGTTTTTAAAACTATTTAAAATTAGTTTTGGATGGTCTAGCGGGACGGCAGTGATTTGTAAACAAAATAAAAAATTGAAAGTCCCATCGTACCATTTTCTATTTACAAAATTGAATCATACATAAGCTGTTTTATGTTTAAATTAAGAGGATCAACAGCTAGATTCAAAAAACTAACATCGAGTGTCTATCAGAAAATGTGCAATTCAAATATTGAACCGTGCTTAGTTAAATGCAATTTAAAAGCTTAATATTATTAAGCTATTAAGTCTATTTACGAGGTCAACAACTTAAATTTCAGGTAACATAGATTATTTTGTCGTAAGATGTTCAGCGTAAAAATTGAACACGTAATATTAATCTTCGAGCGTGTTCAATTCTAAAATTGATCATATATCAACTATATTTAAAAAAATAAACAAACCGGACAAGAAAGCTAATAATTTTTTATATTGCATTGCACGATGTTCAATCCAAGATCTGAACACGTAATGGTTCACTCCATCCAGCACAGGAGCGTGTTCAATCCACAATTTGAACACTATGTGTGAGTTATAGTTTAGCCTCTTAACATTGAGGATTGAGCCTATAATAACACGCAGAATACAATATACAATATTAAAAAGATGGTGTTCAATTATTAAATTGAACACCAATTACATATTTAATAACACGAAGACATATAACAGCTAAAAGATGGTGTTCAATTCTAAACACATACATATTGTGTTCAATGCCTAGCATTAAACACTTTATTAACACGAAAAATACAATAGTAAAAAGATTGTTTTCAAATAAAATTAAGCGTCAATGTGTTCAATTTTAGCATTGAACACTTAATAACATAGAAGGGTAAAAAGTTTAAGTTAGCATTAAGTCTCATATTTATAAAAGATTGGGTATATTCGAATGATATATGAGAGAAAGGCCAAATGTGTTACACAAAATTTTAAAGCTTATAATTAAATTGTAGAGACTACACGCTCGTTGAACAATAATGTTAGTATAACAATAAAATTTTGATTTTGATTGAACACCCTGGCTAAAAATCCACGAGTCGCCACTGCATACCTATAATATGCAGTAAATGGGCCAAATTTACAATAAAAAGTTTATACTAAAAAACATCAATATCAAACTGAAAAAAATTCTATGAATAATTAAATTTAATTTTATTAATATTTATTATATAAAAAGGATAATGTGTAAAATTTTAGTTATTTTCAGTACTTTTGATTTAATGAAGATGAAAGATGGAAATAAAAATTACAATAATTTATATTTTCTGACAAAAAGTTAAATATACAATAATTTTAAGTGCTATTTATAATGTTTATCACAAATTATTTGCTATATAGCATCAAAAATATTTAATCAAAAAAAACTAAATGCAGAGATAGCTTTAAATTTAAGATTAACTACTTTATAAAAATACAAAGGTAAGAATGTACCTGGCCAGACTTTGGTGACAATGATTTTAATATTTCATTCTAAAAAAATAATAGATATGAATTGGTCAATTCTGGACTTTCAAACGTTAATATCCTAAAAACTATAAGCGAGCGACAATTTTTAATAGAAAATTCGGGATTTTCAAGGCAATATTGACCTAGAAATTTTTTTTTAACGTCGTTGTATTAGGAATTAGCCTATAATTTAAAACTGGTTGTGTCTATCTAACATACGAAATTTAGAAATCATATGGTATCTGAAATTAAAAATACTAAATATTATATAAAACTATAATTAATATAAAAGATAATTTTGATAAACATGTTAAATAAAAAGAATATTTATTACCGTTAATTATATTTATTGGCTATTATAGTGAAATTTCTTATAATGTACGTTTTATGTACCTTTCGGTACCTGATGCATAACTCGGCTCCTATATACTCTAAGAGGCTAAAATTTGCATTGAACAAGTAAACATTCTTAAATAAGCTATTAAAATTTGAAAGTATTTCATAGTCAAAATTTTGAAATAATAAAACTCGAGTAAAAAAACCCAATTTTTTTGAAAAGTTTTAAAATATCGTATCTTAATAATGGAAGTAGCTAAAGGTCTGAAATTTTTTACGTGCATTAATAGGATAATACTTAATATGGAGTAAAAATTTCAAAAATATTTTCCAATAATTTTGGGCGTAAAACGTTTTTTTCGTTTTAATTAAGAAATATGCACACCTCGTGGATAAAAACAAAAAATTTGCCATCCCAGACACCTTTTACACAAACGATTTTTTTTTCGTCGATTTTGAACGGTAATCACTAATACTCAAAAATTTCATTTCTAATAATATAGATAACGGAAGTAGCTAGAGGTCTGAAATTTTTCATGTGCATTAATAGGGATATACTTGATATAGAGTGAAAATTTCAAAAATATTTTCCAATTATTTTGGTCGTAAAACGTTTTTTTTATTTTAATAAAATAATATGCACACCTCGTGGATAAAAACAAAAAATTTGCCATCTCAGACACCTTTTACACAAACGATTTTTTTTTCGTGGATTTTGAACGGTAAACAAAAAACCTTGAAAATTTCATTTTTAATAATATAAGATGATTGTGATAAAAATGAATTCAATATGTGGTACTTTTTTTAACATTTTAACTTTAAAATTGGCCACTGCATCTAAATTTCATTAAGGAAGAGTTTATTTTGGGTCTTAATAAAAGGGGTGTGGGGTAAGTTACTTGTGTCTGAGTACGAACACAACCACTTTCCATTTTGGTTGGGGTCAATTATATTGGACAACAAAATTTGGACGACCTAAAGCATCATTTATGGCAACCATTGATTTGGTCAGGTTTTTGGTGCTGATTAGGAATATGAAGTCAGAATTTTTTCCAATGCCTCAGAATTTTTGTTATTTAGGGTCAAAAACACTATTTTGGTCATTTTAGGGGTATTTTGAGCTTTAATAACTTGATAACAAAAAAGTTAAAAAAAGTAAAAGGTGTATAAAATAAGAAAACCTTCAATAACAACTCAAGGTATTTTTATTTTTTAAAAATTAATATTTTTTTTTATTTTTTTATTTTTTATTTTTTTTTGAATTTACTCATTTTTTTTCACACACCTTTCTTCAGATCCAAATTTTTCGTAAGCTAGACTAAATAAATTATTTATACAATTAACTTTTTTAGACCAGTTTTTAACATGGAATACGAATATGAACTTAGTTTAAACCTAAATAATTTACTCTACATAGGTGCAGAGACTTTATCAACTAAGCACCTATGATATACAATATAAACATAACAGTACGCACAATTTATTTAATTAAGACTTGTAAAACATAATTAAAAGCAAGGGCGTAGCAAGTTGTAAAGCTTGGGGGGGGGGGGGGTTTCAAAAAAAAAAATTTTGCCGCCTTCGGCGGCATAGTGCGGGCACGACCTTCGGTCGTGCCATAGTGTTTTAGTTTGAAATTTACAGATTTTTATGATTGTTACTTAATTTTGCTTTTTATAATTTGAGTAATCATTAAGGACTTTTACAAATAATGTTTATATAAACAAACATATATGGTATTAAGAAAATTATATTATTGATATATCATATGCATTAAATTTTTATATTAATGATACAATTATGTAATGAATTTATATAATAAAAATGGTTATATTCAAGTACACAACAAATATTAATGGAATACGCTTTTATATTAATGCTACAATTTGGATGTAATGAAAATGGTTTGAAGATTTAATAATAAATGGTTATAAACAAATATTAATGGAATACAACACCCTTGAAAGTAGAAGCCTTGGATTTGATATAGAGTTTTTAACAGGCCTATTTGTGACAAATAATGTTTTTGCGAATACTTTATATATGGTAAAATTTTTAGTAAATAACTTCACTGAAATAAAAAATAACTCAAAAAGATATTTAAAATTGATATGGACCTAGGTAGAGGAAAAAATAAACTTTTAAAATAACTAATCAATATACTTTGAAACGTATCAAATTATACATCTGTTCAACAAATAGCCAAGACTGATAAAATGGCTTAGCCTTGCTTGTATTAAATTTGTTATAATTTTTTGTATGTCGATAAAACTTCCTCAACGGAGGGTGCTAGTTCTCTGTGTAAATTAAGCAAGGCTAAACCATTTAATCGGTCTTGGCTCATTGTTGAACGGATGTAGGATTTGATACGTTTCAAAGTAGAAAAAGTCCTTTCTGTTCGCATGTTGTAATTGGTATTAAACATAAGATTTTTAATAAAATATGAATGTTTGGAAATGTGTAGTTCGGACAAAAAGTCAACAAATCTATTGTATTTTTTGGTTTAAAACTTGATCGTTTAAAATAATTCTGCCACAATTGGCATTCAGCTATAACTATAGTTTTAGAATGCAATAAATAATTTTCATATGTATTTAATAAATCATTAAATTTAGATAAATCAAAAACATGATATGGTAAAATAGATGTAAAATTATCTATTATATTATAGTGAGACAAAAATCTAAAATTTAATTGTTGTATAATAAAATCTAGAAAGGGAATATATAAATAAATTTTAAAATATAAACGAAGAGGTGTAGTTTTATTTTTTGTATAATGATTAGTTATTTCAAATAGTTTAACTTTTTCCTCTAACCCGGTCCATATTAATTTAAAATGTCTTTCTGAGTTATTTTTTATTTCAGTGAAATCATTTACTAAATCTTTAACCATAGATAAAGTTTCAACTATATCTTGATCTATTCGCTGAAGCGACTGACATAAAACAAAAGTTTTTGCAAAAATACTATTTGCCACAAAAAGGCCTGTTAAAAATTCTATATCATAAAATCCAAGTGATAAATCGGAGGCTTCTACTTTCAAAGGTATATCGTCCAAATTTTCAATGACTTTGAAGGAATGATGAATCACATCAATACATTCTGTAAAAAAATGTATTGAGCGATGTTTTTCGGTCCATCTTGTTGGACACATCTTTATTAATTTCTCCCCTCTTAAATGAGGCTTGTTACGTTTTAGCTCCTGAGCAAATATTAAGCTTCTTTTAGGATATTTAAAAAAATCAATGATTTTGCTCATTTTATCTAAATTTAGCAATATATTAATTACTTAAGGTTTTTTGAATTATATAGATCTTGCAAGATTGAGAAAGGGCAAGATTTAATGAATGGGAAGCGCAGTGCGTAAACAAAGCGCATGGATTTTGTTCTCTAATTATTGATTGCACGCCATGGTGACAACCAGCCATAGTAGCTGCACCATCGTAGCCTTGACCAACAAGGTGGTAAATATTGAGATCTACCACCTTGAGGAAGCCTAATATTTTTTGTGCTACATTAGATGCGTTCATTTTTTCAAGTGCCAGAAATTTGAGAAAATTCTTTAATGACAAACTTTAAATAATTGAAAAAATTGAGTAATATATGAATGATTACTGCTATTCGATTGAGTCAAGTAACGAACGCATATAGTTAACTGTTGCTTATTACTTATGTCCGGTGTCTCGTCACAAAGGATTGTGTAAAATCTAAAATAGAATATTTAAAAAGTTGTGTATAGTACTTTGGAGGTCAAAAATAATAATAAATAAATTTCTATTCTTTATAAGACATAAAATTAAATATTTGAAACTTGTGTTCTTTAATAGCCATAATGATTTTACCTGTTATAAGTTTCCCTTTCCCACAAATGTTAATGAAACTGTTTTGTGTTTGAGGACTCAAACAATCACCATAATTTTGCATTAAAAAGATTTTCTTTGCCGTGACGTCACTTTCATTTAAAAGACGAACAATTGCTCGTAAATTGCCATCATTATTGTTTTCTTCTACGGCATAAAGTTTTCCAAAATCTTGGTGTCCACGTAATGGAATACCTTGTTTTCCAAAAAGTAGGATTGTGCTGATAACTTTTTGGAGCTTTATGTCCATATGAGCTATATTTTCCTTTTTCTGTTGATCCAATTGTAAATCAATACTATTTACATTTTTAAGAAGTGCTGCACGTATCATTTTTTCAGATTTGTTATAATAAATGTTATTTTGATGATTCCTAAAATTTTCTTTTGCATCTTTCCAACGTTTGTAGGGTATTTTAACAAAAGATTTAAGACGAATTTGATCTTTTCCAGCGTTTTCGGTAGCAAATAAAATTCACTTTGCACGTGCCCTTAACAAAAACAAGCGGCGATTAAATCTTTAATCTACGCTGTTAAATTTAATATCTAAATTTAAAAATATGAAAATTATCTTAATATTTTTATTTAACTAGTATTTTAATTTGAAGGGAAAGGAGATTTTAAAATTAGGTATTTAAAAATATTTTAAATGTAATTTAATTTTATTTTTAATTGGTATTTTAGTTTGGGGGGGGGGGGGGGCCCATATGCACTAAAAATTTTCAATTTGGGTGGGGATATGGCATGCTTGGAGGGGTTTCATCCCCAAACCCCCCCCCCCCCCCCCCCTACTCTCCTACGCCAATGATTAAAAGTACTTTAGGATTTTTAAATAATTATAATTTAGAACATAAAAATGAAAAAGTTCAAATCTATGCACTTATTGACCGTCATTTCTTAACAGAAAAAATATTAACCTAATCCCAATTTATTAGAAATATTCAAGCGGCGCTCGTATATTACTATTAAGCCAAACAGACTTTATGCCTAAATGTGTATATGATTTTATCAAACGTGAGAATGTAGTGGGTAATAAAATAATAATAAAAGAGAGTGTATAAGAAAAATAATGGAAATAGAGGCGTAAGGAGCAGATAAGGGGCAGAGGGTCAGTGTGAGTTGAGTGTAAAAGTTCAATGAACTTAAAAATAATATTTTATATATAAGTTTTTAGATTTAAATAACTAGATTTCTAATAAAGCAAATTAATTAATTTTTTTCAGATGCGTGAGACTATACTCTATCCAACGGCACAATTTTTATAATTTTTTTTTTCAAAGTTTAAAAATTCTTTTTTTGGACTTTGAGGTTATTTTAAAATTTTGTGGAGACATCAGTAAAAAAACTAAAAGCGCCATCATGATCTCCAAAAAATTCTAAACAAAAACATGTAAATATCGTTTATGTTTGTCGTGCGCGTGGCAACGCACAAGAGAAGCCACGCGCACGAGGAACCTAAAAAAATAAAAGAAATATTATTATTATTATTTTTTGGTAGTTTTTTTAGTAGTAGTGTTTTTTGTGGTTAAAAAAGAAAAGGATTTTGTTTTGTGTTGGCTGAAATCATGAGGAGGATTTGTTGTTAACATTGTTTTAATGAAATGAATAATAAATTGTTTGGAACAAATATCTACAAGAATTTATATCCTATTTAAGTCGAAATTCCTAATGCATCTCGCCCTATTATCCTAATGCTTCTCGCCCTATTAATTACAATCCCCTTATTTGGCGTTCGGATGACCTCAATGGAGTATCGTAATAATGTTCCCGTATATGACGAGCACGTCAAGAATTTTATGTGTCGGAGGAAGGCTAGTAGAGCAATATTTTCCGTTTTTTTCCTTTACTTTGTCGGTAAGTTTGATGGTCTTTGAATCAATCGGTATTAGTTTCCGGGTCATCAGACAGACATGGAAAATATAATCATTCAATTTTTATACGGCTTCGGAAGTTAATAAAGATCAATTAATTTTATGTGGAGGATTTCCGCCATAGAGTTATCCATAGTGACTTTGAAGGGAGGTGTAGATATAGGAGAGGAGGAATTGTAAAATCATTTAATTTTTTTTTTACAAATAAAAGTTTTTTTTGTCTTGTTTTTATTCTCTCACAGTATTTTAATATTCCCCTTTAATGAAATTAATTATGCTAAAGAAGACATTCCACGAAGTTTTGGGAACGGTTATTCATGTGCGGAAAGCCCCGGACATTCAGGTTTTGCGAAGAAACACTAAATCATTTACGAATACAATCGACATTGATTGCCAGTAGACAGAATTCGAATGGCCTGGTGTGGAGAAAGATGAAGATGAGTGGTTTAAAGAGAAATTAAAGCGATTACTGAAGAAGGAGGAGGATGAGTCCGGAGACGTGAAGAAAGGTTTGAAGACAGTCGTTTCGACAAGCATTCATTCGGCGGAACCGGGGGAGGGGGACATGATGGTTGGTTATGAGGGAGATGTGAGTGAGTTGTTAAAGATCACTCCTGAAGAGTTCGATATGATTTTAGGACGGGAGGATGATGGTATGATAATATTTTATTTTGTGAATTTGTTCAGTTGGGGATATGCTTGAATAATTCGGAAATTTTACAATTTGGACCTTTTTGGATGGAAAGGTGTCGTGCCAACCGGCACCAGCGCAGGCATGTTTTTATTTATTTTAATTTATTATTTAGCTAGGAAGATAGCACAAGGGGGAGAAAGAAAAGTGAAGAAGAATTAGAACGAAAATTTCTACACAAATATATTTTCCTTTTTGAATTTTGATTTTGTTCAATAATTTTAATAATTGGAATAAATATTTATATTTTACTCGGCTTATATTTTACTCGGCTACGACAAATTTAGGTTACGTAATGCTTGTTTGAGTACAAACGCAACCAATTTCTAAGTTAGTTTGGGTCAATTAAAAAGTGAGAATATGGTTTTATGTTAGCCCTCTATTGGATATAGATATATATTAAAAACCCATAAGTGATTATTATTATTTTTTGTTTATTTTGAGAGGCTAAAAGACCTCTGGTGAAATGATCACATAATTGATTTCTGTTTTTGGTTTATTTTGAGAGGCTAAAAAGACCTCTGGCTGGGCAAAATGCCCGGGTTTTTTTCAAATGGGACATAAGAAATGATCCCTGTTGTTTTTTTGTTTATTTGGGCTGATGGATAAAATATTTGGGCTGACAAAAATTTGGGCTTATTATGTTAAGAAAAGGATTTTGTTTTGTGTTGGCTGAAATCATGAGGAGGATTTGTTGTTAACATTGTTTTAATGAAATGAATAATAAATTGTTTGGAACAAATATCTACAAGAATTTATATCCTATTTAAGTCGAGATTCCTAATGCATCTCGCCCTATTATCCTAATGCTTCTCGCCCTATAAATTATAATCCCCTTATTTGGCCCTCGGATCACCTCAATGGAGTATTTTGGTATCTTTCCCCTCAGGATCTTCTTATTCGGCAATCTCCCAGTGTTTGACAACGGCCACGAGTCAGACATTTGGCGCAGTCGACAGGATCGGCGACAAGATCGCCGACAGTATACTAGAAATAATAACTTTTCATCTATGGTGCGGGGACAGTATTCTAATAATAATAAAAAATTTTCCCCTATGGCGCGCATTTTGTCAATGACAAATATCTAATAATAACTGCCCCTTTATACGCCAAGTTACCTCAATGGCGCAACATAATAACCATCTCATTTGTATTTCATCTTGCGAATTTGTAAAAGCAATATTCTAAAAATAACTATTATTCTTGTAACTGCAGGTAAGCTTATTGTAAAGCATAATGATCCGTCATTTTATTTTATAATCCTTGATGTTTATTCTTTGTTCCTTTGTGTGGAGCGTGTAATCAATCAGTCAACAACATACAGGGATCTACTTGGTGCGAGCAATAATAAATAATAACAACTATACATGCGGGGGAGTGAAAGATAATCGAGCGAATCGGACAACTGCACAAGAAATGAATGCATCAATATTAAGAATTAGGTTATTTTATAAACTATGTGAGGTCCCGGAATTTTATCTATAAACATTTTAATTTTTTTTAATTGGCCATTGCATCTAAATTATTATGGAAGGGTTTATTTTGGGTCTTTGTAAAGAAGCGAGGAGGTGGCGTATTGCTTGTTTGAGTACAAACGCAACCAATTTCTAAGTTAGTTTGGGTCAATTAAGAAGTGAGAATATGGTTTTATGTTAGCCCTCTATTGGATATAGATATATATTAAAAGCCCATAAGTGATTATTATTATTTTTTGTTTATTTTGAGAGGCTAAAAGACCTCTGGTTGGGTGAAATGATCCCATAATTGATTTCTGTTTTTGGTTTATTTTGAGAGGCTAAAAAGACCTCTGGCTGGGCAAAATGCCCGGGTTTTTGTCAAATGGGACATAAGAAATGATCCCTGTTGTTTTTTTTTGTTTATTTGGGCTGATGGATAAAATATTTGGGCTGATAAAAATTTGGGCTTATTATATGTTTTTTTTGGGCTGTGTAGGAGACCCTGATAAAGAAAAATTTGATAATAAAGAATAAAGATATGCTTTTCAAATAATTATTTGAATTTGAAATATGTATGATGTAATATTATGTAACACATTACGCTACCAGCACTCGCCATATTTCTTAGTTTTGTTTTAAATATTAACGGAATAGGTATTGCAACTAATTTTGTTTAAGGCTGGTTACATTTTATCATTTTTTAAGCGGTGAGGTGTCGTGCGCGTGGCAACGCACAAGAGAAGCCACGCGCACGAGGAACCTAAAAAATAAAAGAAATATTATTATTATTATTTTTTGGTAGTTTTTTTTAGTAGTAGTGTTTTTTGTGGTTAAAAAAGAAAAGGATTTTGTTTTGTGTTGGCTGAAATCATGAGGAGGATTTGTTGTTAACATTGTTTTAATGAAATGAATAATAAATTGTTTGGAACAAATATCTACAAGAATTTATATCCTATTTAAGTCGAAATTCCTAATGCATCTCGCCCTATTATCCTAATGCTTCTTTCTCGCCCTATTAATTATAATCCCCTTATTTGGCCTTCGGATCACCTCAATGGAATATTTTGGTATCTTCCCCCTCAGGACCCCGTTATTCGGCAATCTCCCAGTGTTTGACAACGGGCACGAGCTTGACAATGTTGATTTTTCTGTTGTCCAGAGTTGTGTTTAAATATCGATATAAGTGTAGCAGCCCTGTTGGATATAGGTATTGATATAAGTGAAAAAGCCCATAAGTATTCATTTATTTTTGGTTTGTTTTGGGAGAAACACCTCTGGTTGGTCAGAATAAGCCCATAATTTATTTCTGTTTTTGGTTTTTGTGGCTAAAAGACCTCTAGGGCAAAATGCGCGGGTTTTTGTCAAATGAAACATAAGAAATAATCCCTGTTTTTTTGATGTACTTGGGCTGATGTAATAAGTATTTGGGCTGATAGATAAAAAAAATTGGGCTGATATATGTTTTTTTTGGGCTATGTAGGATACCCTTTTATAGGAACTTTTTGATAATTAGAGAACAAAGATATGCTGTCTTTATAATTATTTAAGTTTAAAATGAAGTATGATGTAATATTATGTAATACAATATGCAATTTTAACTGTATATAATATTGATGTAATATTAAGTAACCGAATGTTTTGCGATTGTAATTCCATACCAGCGCTCGCCAAGTTTTTAGTTTTGTTTTAAATATAAATAGAATAATTGCACCTAATTTTTTTATAAGGCTGGTTTACATTTTGTCTTTTTTAGACGGTGAGGTGTCGTGCGCGTGCACCCCTTTACCCCTCGTGCCTTACGCGCGCACGGAACCTAGTGAAGAAAAAATGATTATTATAGTCAGTAGTTGGTTTTTGGTGGTGAAAAGTAATAAAATGTGTTGGTTTGGTGCTGGTAGGAATTGTAGATGGAGATTCGATATTTTGATGTGATGGATTTAACAATGAATTGTTTGAAATAAATATAATAGTTTACAAGTAATTATTCCTTACCCTTAATGCCCCATTCTCCAAATGGATGTAATATATAACCCTTTTCCCACCAATGATTAAAAACGCCCCCAATTATTAATCAAAACTTCCTTTCCCCCCCCCCCCCCCCCCCCCCCCCCTTCCCCATTACCTCAATTCGCCGTTTACGTCAATTATAAATTGTAAATTTTATTATACATAAAGTAAAAAAAAATCTGAAAAATGAGAATTTTTCATTTTTCTATATTCCATCAGATAAACATTGTCAATGAAATAAATGTATCAATATTACTAATCAAATAGTGTTTGTAGGTCTAGTGAACATTTTTTCACGAAAAGAAAATTTTTTGAAATAAAAAATTATTTTTGGCTATTATTCATTTTTAAACCGCGATTGTTACTGTGGTGTCCGTACGACCCAGCACATATATATTTTGAATATTTTCAAATATAATATATATTATTGGCCAATTTTGTGACTTTTTTCTTAAATATATAATAAACAAAACTAGTATTTAAATATTGGTCTAAGTCAATAACAAAATGTTTAGAATTTAGAAAATGAAATGGGGTCCGTATTGACCCTACATGGCAAATTTTAATGTTGAAAACCATTATATGCCTCAATGTAAATTCAAAATATTTGCAGCCTTATTTTTTTGGTTATTTTTTTCTAAATATTTTTACATATTAAGTATATAAATGTTTGTATCGTATAATAATGATTGAAATTATTATTTTTTCTTTGTAAAATGTCTAGTTTTTAAGGTGAATAATAGCCAAAAATAATTTTTTATTTCATAGTACTTTTTTTTTTCATGAAACTTTCATAAAATGTTCTACCCGACCTGACACCACGATTTAATTAATAATATTGATAAATTTAATAGACATGATTTATTTAATGTAATATAAAAAAATAAAAAATTTCAATTTTCCAGATTTTTTTCTACTTTGTGTCAAATGAAATTTGCAATCTTTAATAATGATAACTTATATTAATTAATAATTAAAAAGCACGTATTTCTCTTCGAAATAATAAAAAAATGAAGACCTATAGCTTTATAACTTTTGAAGTTATAGAATTTTAAAATTGGGGTCTATATGGACTCCACTGTAGCATTCGCATTAATTCTCACCCTTCCACTCGCGGGTTAAAACTAAATATTTTGTATAGAAAAAAAATTAATTTTATCATTAATAAAACAAACATTATCAATTTGTAAAATTATTTAAAAAAACACCTAGAAAATAAGGTTTCAATTTATTTAGTTTATATATTGAGGCATTATCATTTTTTTTAAAAAGTGAATTTGAGAGTGTGGGGTCTATACGGACCCCAATATTCTAATTTTTAAACGAATTTTCTTATTAGACTTGAACGTAGTTTTGTTTATTATATATTTAAGAAAAAAGTCACAAAAATTTGACGCATAATATACAATATTTTTGAATATATTCAAAATTAAATACCTGCTGGGGTCCGATGGACCCCACAGTGCTAATCGTGGATTTCTCTTAATATTTAAAATGCAATTATAAACTAGGCCTTATGACTATATACGCCCTGTTTCACAAAACATTTCTCATAAATACAGTGGCGACTCGTGGATTTTTAGCCAGGGTGTTCAATCAAAAATCAAAATTTTATTGTTCATTATTTATTTATAAAAGCCAAAAATTAAACATAATTTTTATATTGAAGTGAAAAAAAATACTAACAATATTGTTTACAATTTAATTATAAGCTTTAAAATTTTGTGTAACACATTTGGCCTTTCTCTCATACATCATTCGAATATACCCAATCTTTTATAAATGAGACTTAATGCTAACTTAAACTTTTTACCCTTCTATGTTATTAAGTGTTCAATGCTAAAATTGAACACATTGACGCTTAATTTTATTTGAAAACAATCTTTTTACTATTGTATTTTTCGTGTTAATAAAGTGTTCAATGCTAGGCATTGAACACAATATGTATGTGTTTAGAATTGAACACCATCTTTTAGCTGTTATATGTCTTCGTGTTATTAAATATGTAATTGGTGTTCAATTTAATAATTGAACACCATCTTTTTAATATTGTATATTGTATTCTGCGTGTTATTATAGGCTCAATCCTCAATGTTAAGAGGCTAAACTATAACTCACACTAGTGTTCAAATTGTGGATTGAACACGCTCCTGTGCTGGATGGAGTGAACCATTACGTGTTCAGTTCTTGGATTGAACATCGTGCAATGCAATATAAAAAATTATTAGCTTTCTTGTCCGGTTTGTTTATTTTTTTAAATATAGTCGATATATGATCAATTTTAGAATTGAACACGCTCGAAGATTAATATTACGTGTTCAATTTTTACGCTGAACATCTTACGACAAAATAATCTATGTTACCTGAAATTTAAGTTGTTGACCTCGTAAATAGACTTAATAGCTTAATAATATTAAGCTTTTAAATTGCATTTGACTAAGCACGGTTCAATATTTGAATTGCACATTTTCTGATAGACACTCGATGTTAGTTTTTTGAATCTAGCTGTTGATCCTCTTAATTTAAACATAAAACAGCTTATGTATGATTCAATTTTGTAAATAGAAAATGGTACGATGGGACTTTCAATTTTTATTTTGTTTACAAATCACTGCCGTCCCGCTAGACCATCCAAAACTAATTTTAAATAGTTTTAAAAACATTTCTATATAAATTTTTGCCAGGGTGTTCAGTGAACACCTTGCACCTAATGACGAGTCGCCACTGGTTA